>JAJGRX010001348.1:600000-778804 GCA_025461125.1 Carex kokanica
AGGAATTAATGCATAAGTCAGGTGTTAAAACAACTTCTTGGTATAATAGTGGCTATTCCATAATGGAGGAAACTGATACAATGGCCCTATTAGATTTCTGCAAACATGCTAAAGTGAATGAACACAATAAGCAAACAGCAATAATAAAAATGCTAAAAGAGAGAAAACACCCGCTCTTTAATTGTTTGCAAAAAATAAAACAATTATTGCACTAGCAGCTGAGATGAGAACTAACTAGGATTTAGAAAAAGTAAAAATTGGTCATTTGTGCATAACAATAGACCCCAGTCAACCCACACATTTTCAACCTTTAGGCCTCAGTTGCCGACGCCAAGATAGAAACATTTTTTCTCCTCTAAATTGATTTTACCACCTTTTTACATTTTTTGAGTCTTCTCTTATTTATTGAATACCTTTTGCTAAACGCAAACATCCTATAATGAGGAGAAAAACCAAACTTTATAGTAATTTTGTCAGAAGCCAAAGGAAAGGACAAACTTCTGCCCGAGAATAATAAAAAATGAGTGTTTCTTGCTATAAGCAATGTGGAAAGAACTCAAGGACACTTTCTGCAAATACAAACAAGTGATTTCTTGCAATAAGGGTCGAAATAAAGTACCTCTGCATTGGTCATAATGTGGACCCCGGCTTCAAGAGCAGCTTTACTTATAGCTGAGGAAACTGCACCCATTCCACCTTCGACATAGCTGTAAATATAAATGTTTGTTCTCTTAAAATACCATCTTCATATTAGAGTCATATTCTGCATAATGATACCACTTTTGGTTTCAGTATTGGTAGTTACCAAAAGAATGTCACAGATATTGGTTTAGGCTGCTAAGTAACTCGTCTTGGTGATAAAATGTCTTTATGTTTTTCGCAGGTTCTAAAATAAGTGGTAATCTACTCAGTGGTATATTCTGGTGACATGTTGAACCTCACCAATCAGGGCCCAGTTCAATTGAAGAAAGAAAAATCTTACGACCAAATGCCTCGTTCTCCTTTAGTTTCTCCCATCACATGGTGTAATAAGACATATCCTGAGCCAGGTGCATGTGGTGTTCCCTGTACAGGTTTTACATACAGAAGATAGTAGTATGAAACTCGCATCAGCTGTTTTCACGATTTCTACATGAAGTGTGTGTTGCTAGAACTTATTTTACAATCATAAGGACTGTAGAGAGATGAAGTGGCAATTTTTTCAAATTAAAAGGTGACATATTGCTTGATTTTACTAATGATACCCCAATTTTTCCTAAATAAAACCCAATTATTTCATAACATCTGCAAATATGACCCAACAATTGTACTTGTTTGACATTAAAGAGCATCCCTATAGGGACAATTTGCCTCCAAATCTAATTAAGTCCCTTCCTCTCCAGTTCAATAGGAAAATAAAAGTTAATGATACTAAAGTACTTCTAAAAGGGATATAGATATAAATAATGGGTACCTTTCAAATTTTCTCCTAATTCTACAAAAATCAAGCGTAAAAGAAAGGGTTCAGGACTTGTTACCATAGTGCCGATGACAGAATCAGTTGCAAGTGTAGCCTTCAAGATCTCTCCCTGCAAAGTAGTCAGCAATGGTACAAGATTTCAATAATGTAGACTCTCGTTTTGATAGATATATGTTTGGATATGAAGTAGATAGTTTCAATAATGCAAGGATATTTAGAAATAGTAATACTAACAGAAAGAGTCCAGTCAAAATTTGAATATACTATTTGTTCTTGTATCTATTCCACGCAATACTAACAAAACCAGTGGAAAGGCAAAAGATGCCGATTCTTTCCAGAACAATGCCAGTGTATACCAGTACACTGCTCAAAAACACAAGACAAACAGGTAAATAGTGTAGACCCAGGTTACTTCAATGCTTTTCTCAAGCCTCTTTTGGTTAATTGAGAAGCAACTAAGTAAAAAGATTGCAAACTCCAATTTAGGAAGGAAAATGCAAAAGCACCAAAAGAGAAGCATAATTAAAAGGACAGGAAATTGGGAATAACCTGGAACCAATTGTTTAGGACCTTTGATGCTGGTGAAAGTAGCAGATCCATAAAATCTCTGGAAAAAGGAAAAAAAATTAAAAATGTCCCATTACGGTATGAAGTTAATAGAGAATCAAATGAGGAAGAACAAAGAAGTTGTGTTCATAAAAGAGAGGACAAAATTATAACTATGGTTATGTCAATCCCGGTCGAAATGGTACTAATTAAGTTGAATATTTTCCCAATGTTCGTCTTTTGTTTCTTTGCCTTCTATTTAGTTGTCTTCATGTCTATTTAAAATTTTCATCAGGTAAGGTCAAATGAGGCAATTTAAATTTCTTAAAATTGAGTTGCCAGCTAAAGGCTAATCAAATACATCGACTTACACCATGTCCTTTTGTCCTAATGTGACAACATGTTGGAGGCAGCGGCTCCAAAATGCAGATTTGTGAAACTTATCCTTCATTTTATCAGCTAGAGATGGTAAATCGTGAACCAGCTCCGGTGGTGGTGAATCAATAATGAAATCCATGAATTTGCAGAATTTTTCCAACTGCATTTCATACCTATACTGAATGTATAAGATAATATATACCAGTTTTCTCTTTACAGCCAATATTTCTCATATCTGCAACTTAACCTTTTAGATTATTTGCAAATAACATTTAACGCTACTCTGAATAGTCAAAACATAAGAAACGTTACTTTTTTTTGCGCACAAAATAAAATGTTGAATCACATTAGCAAAGACTATAGATAAAAAGCAAGTATTTGAGTGTTTATGTACTATGGGGAGCTCCAACTGAACAAGTTCAATTGATCAACTCCAACTGCAAACCACTTGAGTTCAGTGGAGAGATATTGCAATCTCATTTTTATACATAAGAGATAAAGTAAAGTACAATCGAAATACTTCCACGACCTTGGGTATGCTATTGCATCTTTTTTGGAGAACTTGGCAATTTCTGATTGGTTCAGGTCCTTGTCGGGGCCCAGTAGAAGTGATTTGCCATCAAGGCATGGTGTAAAGGATGATGGCTCCCGCCGATAAAGCTTCAAGCCATGTCTCTCCAACTCTAGATCCCTTTGAGAGTAATGACAGGATAAAATAATCAGAATAGTTTGGTTGCAGCATGATCATTTTCATAAACAAAACCTATTAGATGTTAAACACTCAAGATTCACGAGGTACCAAATGTTTCAGCCTATACATAAACTATTAGATGTTAAAATCGAAGGTATGCGACTAAAATTCATTCAGTCTACGGGGACCCAACCAGAGTGACTAACAGTGAAATTTGGAGAAGAATTGAATCATACACGTCTGATGGGGATATGCGGGTGTGTGCCTTGGGGGACTTTAATGTTGTAGCTTCAGCAAATGAAAAGGCGGGTGTATCCAGTTCTTTGGGGTCTAACAATCAGGCCTTTAGCAGATGGGTGCAAGGGGCAGGGCTACTAGATCTGGGCCATCAAGGCCCAGCTTACACCTGGTCTAACAGCTAGGCCGGCAAATCCAACATTGCGGAACAACTTGACCGAGTCCTGGTTTCTCTTCAGTGGACCTTGACTTTCCCCAAATCCTCAGTTTTTCATATCCCGTGTTTTCATAGCGACTTCATGCCGATTCTTCTCAGAACGGATCCAAGCCCAATTAGGAGAAACACCAAGTTTCGGTGCAAGAACTGGTGGCACCTGCAGCCGGAATTCAGGGGCATTTGTGAAACTGCGGTCCAGAAAGCTTCTAACCAGTGGTGCCTGGTCAGACAAGGGCTGAAAAGGGAGGTGCAAAATTGGAAGGTGATCAGGTAATCACCTGACGCAAGAGTCAAGGAAATAGAAGGTAAAATGCTTAATCTCAATTCCTCACCCTCCTCTTCTAATGTCAGGAATCTTGAATCGGAGTTGCAAAGAGAGCATGATGCGTGTCTAGCGATGCAAGAGCACTTCTGGCATCAACGGGCGCGGGTGAAGTTGGCATTGTTTGGTGATAGCAATACCCGCTATTTTCATGCCTTAGCGGTTACCAGACACAGGAATAACCAGATTAGAGCGATTATGGGAGGAGACGATGGCTGGGTGACATATCAGAAAGGCATTCGCTCCCTGTTTGTGGCCACTTCAGGATAATATATGCGGGTTCACAGTGTGCTGAACTGCAGTCAGTTTACCCACTTCAAATCCTCCAAGCTCTGCCTAAACTACTTAACCTGATCCTGGATCACCTTGAGGCCTTACCTTCACCAGATGAGATACAAAGAGCGCTAAACTCGCTTGGTCCCAATAAGTCCCCAGGGCCTGACAGCTTCAATGCGAAAATTATTCAAGAAAATTGGGATCTTTTTGGCCTGGCTGTCATTGAGGAGGTGGATCGGTTCTTCAAGGAGAATAGGATGCCCGGTTACGTTGCACACTCGAATCTGAACCTAATTCCAAAAACGGAAAATGATAGCAAAGTAACGGAGTTCAGACCCATATCGGTTTGCAATGTCCTTTACAAAGTAATTTCCAAATTAATTGCCAAGCGGATCAGACCCTTCATCTCCTCGCTAATCTCCAACTGTCAGAGTGCATTTGTGCCGGGGAGAGACATCTCAGAGAACGTGATTCTCCTTAGAGGAGTGCATCATTCCTTCAAGTCAACTAATTACAAAAATTCAGAATTTTGCCTCAAAGTAGACCTTTCAAAGGCCTTTGACAGGATGAATTGGGACTATTTGGAATCTCTATTGCCGCTCTATGGTTTCCCGACTAGGTTGGTGAGTTGGATTATGACTTGTGTCCGATCAGCCGAATTTTTAGTAGTCGTTAATGGGAGAGGTGACGGATTTCTAAAACCTAAATCGGGGTTGCGGCAAGGATGCACTCTCTCCCCATATCTCTTTATTCTTGGTATGGACTTACTCTCAAGGGCTTTGCAATACCGAATCAGCACCAGGGAACTAATGGGTGTCAAACTGGCGCCTTCGGCACCTCAGCTGTCGAATTGCCTATATGCCAATGATTTGCTACTTTTTGGCAAAGCCACTGTAGCGGAGGCAACAACCATGATGCAAGAACTGAACATGTTCTCTAGTGTTTTGGGGCAGCAAATTGGGCCTCTCAAGAGAAATATTTGGTTTAGTAGAAGGATAGCTCAGGGGCAAATTGAAGATGTCACAAGTATTTTCATGGTTCCCTTAAGTCAGCAGTCAGACAGATACTTGGGGCCCAACTGATGCCTTAGCATACGAGTTCCTAATTGATAAATTTGTGGGGAAATTGCAATCATGGAAAGCAAGGTTACTGTCTCAATCGGGAAGGCTCGTGCTGATCAAGGCGGTGCTCCAATCGCTTCCCGTCTACTACATGGCTACATCAAAAGTTCCAGGTCAGATTCTCAAAACCCTGACTGGTTACATTCGCAAGTTTTTCTGGGGCAAACTGGAAAAATACTGTTTCTTGGCATATGTGGCATGGGAAAGATAACTAGGCCTTTCTTAATGGGCGGATTAGGAGTCAGAGCTCTGGACAAGGTGAATGAAGCATTGCTCCTTAAGTCACTATGGAGACTGGCGGCAAATGCGGATTTGCTCTGGGTCAATATGGCAAGGGCGAAATACATACCCAAATAGCAACCTGTGGCACTAAAAAAGGAACTATGGCTGTACGGCTTTTTGGAGAAATCTGACGGGTCTGCGCGATAAATTGCTTCCTATGTTGTCTTGGAATGTGGCAAATGGCCGATTATTGCTCAGTCTACGGGCAGCTGTGGGCACAAGGGATGATTAACCTGAGACCACTGCACAAATCGCATTACAGATGGAAGTTGAGTGAGCTGGTGGATGTAAACACAGGTGGCTGGGGTGTGGAGAAATTGTTGAGTAATTTTGGTATGACTCAGACAATGACCATTCTATCTTCTGTAAGACTGCCAAATCAAGAGGCAGGTGAGGATTCTCTAGTTTTCACCCTTGCAGGAAATGGGGTCTTTTCAGTAAGAAAGGCATATGAAGCACTAGCGCAAGAAGGGACCCCTCTGCAACAGCATAGCGGAGAGGTGTGGAAGCTGATCTGGGAGAAAGGCGAGATAGTTCCAAGAATCAGGCTATTTGCTTGGAAACTTATACATGAAGCCCTTCCATTAGCCAAGGTAATTCAATCTAGAACTGGGAAGGGGGACCCTATTTGTGCAACTTGTGGGCAAGCGGAAGAGGACCTGTCTCGCATGCTGTGGCAATGCACTTTCCCTAGGTGTTGTTGGCTTAATGGGTCCTTGCCAATTAGATCTGATAGGCTACCCAATTCGGTGCAACAGGTTTTTCTATAGTTTAATACTGATGAAATGATTGAGAGGTGGCCGCAATTTCTTAATTCAATATGGGCAACTTGGAGGTGTCGCAATGATCGGGCCTAGTGGGTTAGAACCTTCCTTTGGGAAATTCCAAAAATACAAGATGCAGATTGACAGAGCAACATTGTATGCTGGTACGGGAGTGGCAAAGAGACGAAAAAGACGGCCAGCTGGGATGCAAACACCTTCTGAGTCTCAATCACTGTCACACACGTGTTTTACAGATGGGTCCTGGAAGGAAAATTAGGCAGGAGGTACCGGTTTTGTTTTACAACTCAATGGTGAGTTACAGGTGTATGGTTCACATGGAGTGACAGCAGGTTCCCCCCTTCATGCTGAGGCAATTGCCCTTCTCCAAGGGTGTGAATTTGCTAAGGCGCGAGGTATCACAGAATGCTCATTCCTATCTGGCTGTGAGGTTATGGTAAATGCGGTGTCTCAGTTTCAACCTCCAACTCAAATTGAATGGATGGCTTTTAAGGAAGCGATGCAAGTATGGGAAATTCTGAAGGGAAATAGCAGCTACACCTGCTCCTATATCAGTAGAGAACTGAATACCACTGCTGATCTTCTGGCAAGGGAAAGTCGTGAAGAAGAAAAGGGGACTATTGGGTTTACTTATCCAACCTTTAAAATCTAGAGGTTTGGAGCTGGCTTAGACTCATATAGGTGGATTCTGGTATTAGTTTCTGTAATAGGAAGTTTGAATGTCTGATGTAATGGTACTGGTCTAGCCTACGGGCATTGTAACACGCAAAAAAAAAAAATGTCAGTTGTGTGATACCCTGTTATGCAACTCAACACCCAACAAAACATGGAAAAATGAGGATGATGGATAACAAAACATGGAAAAACGAAATGTAAGCAAACAGGCTGAAACATTATCGTATCAGTACCAATGCATAGCCTGTCGTCATATCTCTCTTCCTTCCTGTGATGGAAGTTATGGTATACGAAATCTGGTATAAACAATGCACAGAAAACGTCCCCAGACAATGTACTAGTCACAGAGGCAGTTCAGTTGTACAGTACAAGTGAGGGATAAAGCGGGAGAAAGATGTGACCAGTGAACCTAATAACAGAAGGTCGGAGAAGGCTCTGGAGGTAGCTACAGCGTGAGAACTTGAACCCAGGCACGATCTCCTCCGTCACTGCGGCGCCTCCGACAAGATGGCGGCGCTCCAGCACAGCCACCGAGAGGCCGGACCTCGCCAGGTATGCCGCCGCCGTCAGGCCGTTGTGGCCGCCGCCAATCACTACCGCGTCCCATTTATTCGTCGCCACTAAATCCTTCTCCGGGGAAGTGGTGGGGGAGAAGCGCCGGCGGGAGGAGAGGACTCGTGTCAGCCGAGACATGGGAAGAGACGAAGAGTGTCAGTGAGACAGTGAGCGAGACAAAGGAGCAGGCGGGAGGAGAGGACTCGTGTCATCACTTTTTGGTTTATTGTGTCTTGATTCTCGAGTCACTGCGAGTTTATTCTGATATATCTCTATGTCAGGTATTGCGCGGCATATTGTGCAACGGGTTGCGGGTGGCTCGATTAGCATCCTCTGAGATAATCTCAAAGTAACTTTGAGTATTTTTTTTAAAACTCAACCGTTCAAATGCGTTCTGCACGAATTTCAAAGCACAGATAATACTGCCCGTGCTATCCCCGAATAGGGACCGTACATGTTGGTTGCATAAAAGTTGAGATAATCTCATAAGATACGCACTCTAGATGGAAATAAATCTGCTGCAAATTTTGGTTTTTTTCAAATTCAGCCGTTAATTTTTTCTGTACACGTATCTTGAAACAATTAATTTTTCTGTGCATGCATCTCGAAACAATTCGACAGCTGGATTGAGAAAAGCAGAAATTGCAGGGTTGCTATTCACAGTGAAGGATCGCAGCAGATTCGGATCCCACTCTAGAGATAGCCCCTTTCCTGATGTGCAAGTAGGACTGTTACATGCTAATGAATTGAGTTTGAACAAATTGAAGTCTGTTGGTGCTCAATTTATTAAATTAATAAATAATGAGTTAGTCGATTCGAATTGAAAAGGCACGAAAGTTGAAAACTGAACCTGTAATCAACTCATTACCATCTCAAGTTAACCGGTAACAATTACAATTAAATAGATGTTTAGATAATAAGCAATTATATTTTTTTAAGGACTAAACAATACATGATAAATAAAAAACAAAATTAACTTACGATATTTGAATTTTCAGAAATGCACTATTATAGTAATTTGGAAATGGGTTAAGTCCCCGAATTTTTTATTAATATCCAAAAATTAAATAAAATTATCAAAAATGACCATGTCAGAACTGAAATTCGAAAAATACCCTTTCCGGAAAAAAATTTTCCGAACTAACCCTCTAACTTCGGAAAAAAAATTTCCGAAAATTCAATTCAAAAACCGGAAAAATTTTATCCGGATTCTAAGTCCGGAAAATTTTTTTCCGAAATTAGGCCAAATTTTCGGAAAATTTTTTTCCGAACTAAGTTTCCGGAAAAATTTTATCCGATTTCAGATTGAATTTCCGGAAAAATTTTATCCGGTTTTGTACCGAATTCGATTATAAATACCGCTGAGCTCGCTTTCAATTTCACTCGCAGCTCTCTCGCTCTCTCCGTAAGTTATTTTCAATTATTTAAATTTGTAATTATTTATTTGTTAATTATTTAAAATATTTAAATTAATTAAAATAATTTTAAAAATTTCAGAATGGTGTAGAATAATTTAGAAATTATCAAAATAGTCTAGAAAATTTTAAAATGATTTCGAATTGTTTTAGGAACCTCTTTCATTTTTGGATCTCTTCCGGAGCTCTGACTGTCTGATTGATCCGATCTTCGATTCAGGTTATTTTTATTTTTTTATTTTAATTTATATTATAATTAATTAGTTCATTTCAAATATTTTTTTTATTTTTTGGAATATTGTCCAAATAATTTTGAATTTTTTAGAATATTCCAAAATGGTTTAGAATAATTTATAAAATTTCAATTTTTTTTAGAATATTGCTAAATTAATTTAAAAAATTTCAAAATGGTGTAGAATAATTTAGAAATTATCAAAATGGTATATAAAAATTTTGAAAATTTTAAAATGATTTAGAATTGTTTCAGGAACCTCTTTCATTTTTGAATCCCTTCTGGAGCTATGACTGTCTGATTGATCCGATCTTCGATTCAGGTTGATTTTTTTTTAAATTTATATTATAATTAATTAGTTCATTCCAAATATTTTTTTATTTTTTGGAATATTGTCCAAATAATTTAGATTTTTTTATCATATTCCAAAATGGTTTAGAATAATATATAAAATTCCAAAAAAATTTAGAATTTTTTTCTATTAATTTAAAAAATTCCAAAATGATGTAGAATAATTTAGGAATATTAGAAATGGTATTGAATAATTTAGAAAATTATGAAATGGTTATGAAATAATTTTTAGAGGTCCGGACAATTTGTAATTACTTATATATTGTTCTTTTTTAAATTGCCAGACCAATCGAACTGAAAATGACAACTATTTATGTGAAGATTTTTAATGGAGGAGAAATCAAATACAATAATGACGGGGTCTTTTACAGTACCCGAGCTAAATACTCATTACCGCTAACCGTCAACCACAGCTTTGATTATCTTCGGAATGAGATTTATAAATTTGTTGGGTATAATGCTAGTCAAGCAAATCTGGAAATCCAAGCCAGGTTTAATATGTCTACCGATGGGGGACGTGACCATCAATTAGTACCGGTAATGGACCAACAATCGTTCGAAATGGTTTTAGAAATTGTGTCGTCTTTTGCACAAAGGTTACCGGTTCTGGAGTTGTATGTAGAATTGGAACCGAACCATACCAGACAGATTCCTGAACCTCGATCCTGACCCAGTACCAGTCAGAATCATGTGGATCCCAACCCAATACCAGTTAGATCCCGCCTTAGTACCGGTCGGCACTCTATTGATGTACAGAGACCCCGACTCAGTATCGATAGCAACTCTGTGGATCTACCAGTTAGACCTCTACCCAGTACCGGTCGGAACTCTGTGGATCTACCAAGCACATCACGACCCAGTACCAGTCGGGCCCGTAGACAGCTACGTGATTATTCGCATGCCCCTGTTGATGCAATTGATTCTGACAGTTTGGAGAGTGGAGATGAGAGGCTCTCAGGTGAGTCATCGGGATCCGACGATGATATTGAACCGCTCAGCCAGCCACAATCACGGTCCCGTGAATCACAGTACCCGATAACTGGTCGGGAAAATATGACACATCCGGTTGATAGTTTCAATGACATATTCGGTTTTAGGCCTGCGGATGTCGATTTTTTTGGCAGGTCAAACAAAACATTCGATAATCCATTGGCTAGGGGTGTAGTATATCAGTCGAAAACAGCTCTAAGGATAGCAATCAATGAGTTCCATTTCGATAATAATTGTGAGTGCAAGGTTCTTAGAAGCGAACCTAGACGTTACGAGGTGGTGTGCAGAGATAAGTTTTGTAAATTTAAGGTATGCGCGAAGCAGAACGGTCTTTCAGAATCTTGGATTATTACCAAACAAGCACTTCCTCATACGTGCATAGTATCGGCAACACGTACTGATCACTGTCAGCTTACGGCAGAGATGGTTGCCCTTGCGATTGATAAGACCATTAGAAGGGATGTGTGCTCTTCTATAAATCATATCCGAGATCTCGTCATGCAGAGATATGATAAGGTAACTCCTAAGTACAACAAATTATGGAGAGGCCGTGAGCTTGCTATTGCAAATCTGTTTGGGAGTTGGGAGAGCTCGTACAACCTGCTTATTCCACTATTGGAAGCCATCCAAAGAAACAATCCAGGAACTAAGTATTGTGTGACCTCGACCCCGACTGACAAAGAAACCGAGAGGCATTTCCATAGAGCGGCATGGGCATTTGGAGCGTGTATTGCAGCGATACCGTTCCTGAGACCAGTGATTAGTATCGATGCATGTTTCATGTCGGGACGGTACCAAGGTAGGCTGCTAATGGCATGTATGTACGATGCCGAAAACCAATTGCTTCCATTGGCTTTTGCAATTGTGGAGAAAGAAAGCGCTGACAACTGGGGTTTTTTTATGAGATGGTTGAGGTTGGAAGTAATTGGAGATAATCGTTTTTTTTGTGTCATATCGGATAGACATTTGGGAATTAAAGCCGTTTTTCAGGATCCGCTTCTCGGCTGGGATGAGTCCACCGATCAATGTGTACATCGGTATTGTTTTCAGCATGTTGCCGAAAACCTATTCAAGCACGTGGGGCGTAAGAGAGAGGTTAGCGACAGGTTCATAGCTGGAGTGAACAAATGCAAACCTAGGAGGTTGCAGGAGATGATACAAGACTTTGAAATTGGTTGTCCGGAGGCTGTCGACTACCTTAACAAGGTGGGTAAGAGGAACCCTAATGATGAAGACGAGCTTCCACGTCCAGAGAAGTTGTATCAAACATTGGACGGCGGTCACCGATGGGGGATAATGACAACAAATGGATCAGAGTCACTGAACGCCGTGTTCAAAATTAGTCGGCGGTTACCAGTTGCAGCGGTCGTGGAGGACACGTTCTATAAGTTGAATAAATGGTTTTTTGAACGATGGAACAAAGCTGAAATGAGAATGCAACACGGTCAGGTGTGGTCCGACAGGGTAAGTAAGTTATTGCAAAAGCGTATTGAAAAAGGAAGGGACATGACTGTGATTCCTTATCGCAGCGGTCATGGGCTGTTTGAGGTTCTCGTCAAGGGTGAAAAACTTCCATCAAGGCGTAATCAGCCGAGACTTGAGTATACCCGGAGGGATTTCGGGTATAGGGTTGTTGTCACGGACAATAACAGGGTTGAATGTGAATGTCGGAAGCCTCAATTGACAGGCATACCATGTTCTCATTTCATGGCGGTTGTCCGCGAAATGAGATATGATGTAAATCTATACATCAACCCCTTGTACCGTACGTCAATAGTGGTACAAACATGGGGCGGTCATTGGGGACCGAAAGGCAACCAAAATGAATGGCCTATATACAACGGCCCAAAAATTATACCTGAGAAGAGACTGATCAAAAAAGGAAGGAGAAGGCACGACCGCATACCGATGGAAATGGACAGGATGCGCGGTCGGAGACTCGGACATCAGCCTCATCGTGAGACAATTGATCGGAATGCAGCAGGTACAATTGGTCAACCAAATATAAATGCTTGTTTTAATTAAATTCACGATTTAATACATGATCCAATTGCAATGTAGAGGAGGCAGCAAGACAGGCGCAAGAAGTGGCAGAGCACTCAGCAAGAAGAAGTACAACCTCCTGGCGCACCATCGGACTGAATTTTAGTCTGCGTCGTAGAAAATAACATGTGTGCTAAGAAGTAGTATGTTGTTCATTCTGTTGTCGAAAATGTAGTTTAATAGTTCTGAATGTTTTAATTCTATGTATTTTTCTTCGTTTTGTTATTTCTGAGGCATATTTATTAAGTTCTAGAAGACGGTTGAGATGGAATTGTTAATTTATAGAATACGGTTTCGATGAAATTGTTAAGTTATAAGATGTAATTAATACCTACAGATAAAGCAAATCATATCAAAATATACAAGTACTCCTACATGTAAAACAGATACCAAAAGATAAAACACAAATGACAACATAAAATATATAACTCCTACAGGCCACGCTGTGCATGTACAGTGTGGTCCGGATACTCAGAATGCGAGAAGCGAGAAGGGTCATGTCTCTCACGCTGTGAACGTCGCAGCCCGTCAGTGTCCACTGGAGGAGGTGGATAAGAAGAAGACGACGCCCCGGCATCACCTGAAGTCGGATGAACCTGCCACTGCTGTAGGGATTCGAATGTGGCTTGATCAACATGCATTTGCTCCATTTCATTCGCCTGATCCTGAGACATCTGCATTTGAGACACATTTTTTAATTTAGTTCATTATATATTAAAAAAGAAAATTACTTCAATTAAAGTACTACATACATGTCCGGCTCCAGAGCCGAATAGTGAATGCATCCATTCACACCCCTCCGGAATCTCTATGCCGAACCCCTGCGACTGCAAATGCGGTGTCTCATGCATCGATGATCGCGGCATCTCGTGCATTTGATCGCGGCATCAACGTTACTGTAATTTTTTTTTGCATGTCAGTAAGAAACTAAAAAACAAATTTATTTGAATTAGTTAATACCTGTCATCTCTCCGAAAGGAAGATGAAAGGTGTGCGTCTCCGGACGCCACCGCTCGACAAGTGCATGAATAAGAGCAGCATCGAGGGCAATATCAGGCATTGTTGCGAGCTGATATAAGCCCATTCGAATTAATACCGGTGCATAGTCCTTGTGATACTCGCATTTGTGTCGATAGTGTCTCACCGTTAAAATTTCTTTGCTCTAAATTAGAGAAAAAAATTAATTACAATATAATTTGATTACTAACCGAGTTATGAAAAACAAAATAAGTAAATGTTTACCTCCTTCGACGCCTGAGATACCCTATGATTGCCGTGAGCTATCCACAACAAGGGGCTAAATGTATGCTTCAGTACTAAGTCTGCCATACTACAAAATTCGAACAATACTCCAAATTATCTTGAATTTTTCTAAATTATTCTAGACCATTCTGCTATTTTCTAAATAATACTAGACCATTCTGGTATTTTCTAAGTTACTCTGAACCATTTTGGTATTTTCTAAAATATTCAGGGCCATTTTGGAAGGTTCTGACAAATTCTAAATTATTCGGACAATATTCTAAATTATTTAAAATAAACTAATTAATTGTATTATAAATTAAAATTAGAATAAAAAAAGTTAAAAAAAACCTCAATCGAAGAGCCGAGTGATCAGACAGTCAGAGCTCCGAAAGGGATCCGAGAAAAAAAGAGGTTCCTGAAAAAATTCTAAATCATTTCAGACTATTCTGGACTATTCTGGTATTTTCTAAGTTATTCTGGACTATTCTGGTATTTTCTAAACTATTCTGGACTATTCTGGTATTTTCTAAGTTATTCTGGACTATTCTGGTATTTTCTAAACTATTCTGGTATTTTCTAAACTATTCTGGACTATTCTGGTATTTTCTAAACTATTCTGGACTATTCTGGTATTTTCTAAGTTATTCTGGACTATTCTGGTATTTTCTAAACTATTCTGGACTATTCTGGTATTTTCTAAACTATTCTGGACTATTCTGGTATTTTTTAAACTATTCTGGACTATTCTGGTATTTTCTAAACTATTCTGGACTATTCTGTAATTTTCTAAACTATTCTGGACTATTCTGGTATTTTTTAAACTATTATGGACTATTCTGGTATTTTTTAAACTATTCTGGACTATTCTGGTATTTTTTAAACTATTCTGGACTATTCTGGTATTTTCTAAACTATTCTGGACTATTCTGGTATTTTTTAAACTATTCTGGACTATTATGGTATTTGCTAAACTATTCTGGACTATTCTGTAATTTTTTAAACTATTCTGGACTATTCTGGTATTTTTTAAACTATTCTGGACTATTCTGGTATTTTCTAAACTATTCTGGACTATTCTGTAATTTTTTAAACTATTCTGGACTATTCTGGTATTTTTTAAACTATTCTGGACTATTCTGATATTTTTTAAACTATTCTGGACCATTCTATAAATTTTAAATTATTCTGGACTATTCTACAAATTCTAAACTATTTAAAACTAAATAATTAAATAATATAATTAAAAAAAAAAAAATTTACCTCGGGCCGGCTGCGGGCTGCTGCGCTGGGAGGGAGGAGAGACACCGAAATAGGCTGGGCTGGGTGGGATTTTATAGGGCTTAGTTCGGATAAAATTTTTCCGAACTTAGAGTTCGGAAATTTTTTTTCCGGAATTGGAAGCTTAGTTCGGAAATTTTTTTTCCGGAAATAGAGAGCTAAGTTCGGAAAAAATTTTTCCGAAGTTAGAGGGTTAGTTCGGAAAAAAATTTTCCGGAAAGGGTATTTTTCGAATTTCAGTTCTGACATGGTCATTTTTGGTAATTTTATTTAATTTTTGGATATTAATAAAAAATTCGGGTTAAGTCCGGTTGCGATATGTAATTTGGAATCAGATTTACATGACTTGAGTTTGGTTGAGATTGGATGTGACGTAATTTCATGTAACTCTAGCTAGTAACATAATGAGTTCAGATCTGCTAGTACTCAGTTCATTAAATTAATGGGTCGACCAATTCAAACTAATAATGAACAAATTATTGACTAATATTTAACAAGTTACGAACGAGTCACGGACTATCTATGCAGCCCTCCATGCAAGAGGCCTTCGCCCGAATTTTTTATTTATATCCAAAAAATAAATTAAATTACAAAAAATAACCATGTTGGGGGTGAAATTCGAAATCTACCCAAACCGGAAAAAAAAATTCCGGAAACTCAACTCTAATTCCGGAAAAAAAAATTCCGAACTTAAACATTTTTTTTTTTTTTTAGAGATTCCGCATAAAATTTTTCCGAACTTAACAATTTTTTTTTTTTTTTAGAGATTCCGGATAAAATTTTTCCGAACTTAATAAATTTTTTTTTTTTAGGAGATTCCGGAAATTTTTTTCGGAACTTAACAAAAAAAAAAAATTTTAAGAGAAAAATAGCTAAAATACTGAAATCTAACGCTAAAAAATCGAATTGTTTTTTTAAATATTTGTTAAATTAATTTAAAAATTTTCAAAATGGTATAGAATAATTTCGAAATTATCAAAATAGCTAAAATACTGAAATCTAACACTAAAAAATCGAATTATTTTTTTAAATATTTGTTAAATTAATTAAAAAAATTTCAAAATGGTGTAGAATAATTTAGAAATTATCAAAATAGCTAAAATGCTGAAATCTAACACTAAAAAATAGAATTATTTTTTTACTACGAATAGGGCCAATTTTGTGCTAAAATACGGTAAATTTACTAAAATGCTGAAATTATAATAATTATGTAGAATTATGCTAAAATACGATAAATTACGCTAAATTACGTATGAATGGGGCCTATTTTGTGGCATCTTTCATAAATCATAAAAAATAGTAAAAAAAATTCCAAAAATAATAAAAATTGGTATTCTAAAAGTTCATTACATAACTAATTTACTGAGCTATGTAGATTGAATAATATAAATGAAAATCTTAATCGGAAATTTCAACTGAAGTTTTGAGGCTCTTCCCTTTGTTTTTTGGCGATTCTGAATTTAAAAAATTAGCAAAGCAAGTCCGGACGCATGCGCATTTTCGCAAGCTTTCTGAAAAGTGGTCATTTACTGAAATCGGACACTCGAGCACCGTTTTATGGCCGTTTGAAGTTTCGTCGTCGTTTTTCACCTCCTCAGTGAAGATATCATCCCTATTCGTACGTAATTTAGCGTACTTTACCGTATTCTAGCATAATTCTACATAATTATTGTAATTTAGTGTAATTCAACATAAATCAAGTAATTTAGCGTGTTTTAGTATAAATATGCTAATTATATATAAAAAAATGTAATCTAGCAAATATTTAAAACAATTCGATTTTTTAGTGTTAGATTTCAGCATTTAGCTATTTTGATAATTTCTAAATTATTCTACACCATTTTGAAATTTTTTTAATTAATTTAACAAATATTTAAAAAAATAATTCGATTTTTTAGTGTTAGATTTCAGTATTTTAGCTATTTTGATAATTTCTAAATTATTCTACACCATTTTGAAATTTTTTAAATTAATTTAACAAATATTTAAAAAAACAATTCGATTTTTTAGCGTTAGATTTCAGTATTTTAGCTATTTTTCTCTTAAAAAAAAATTTGTTAAGTTCGGAAAAATTTTATCTGGAATCTCTAAAAAAAAAAAAAATTGTTAAGTTCGGAAAAATTTTATCCGGAATCTCTAAAAAAAAAAAAAAAATTGTTTAGTTCGGAAAAATTTTATCCGGAATCTCTAAAAAAAAAAAAAAATTTGTTAAGTTCGGAAAAAATTTTCCGGAATTAGAGTTGAGTTTCCGGAAAAAAAAATTTCCGGAGTTAGATGTTGAATCCGGAAAAAAAATTTCCGATTTGGGTAGATTTCGAATTTCACTCCCAACATGGTTATTTTTTGTAATTTAATTTATTTTTTGGATATAAATAAAAAATTCGGGGCCTTCGCTCTCTAAGTTCTTGGCTTTGCATTCAATGCTACAACTTTTTCCGAACCTGTCTAGCGGACTTTCAAAAAATCTAATTTTACAACCGAGTTCTAAGCACGGAATCTATAAGAAATAAAAGTGAAAACTCATCTTTTGCGTAAAATAAAAAACATAAGAAGATAAATATGTTGAAATTTATTACTGTTCTGAATATTTATTAAGATTTTTAATAAATAAAAATTTCAACTCAAAGTTCTGCCATTGTTAAAATTTACAGATATATTTTAAATATTATTTTCTACGTGCCCCTAAATTGTCTTGTGAAAGAAGAAAAAAGGCATGCACTAGAAAATCATTTACAGTACATTGTGAACGTTGATTGATATTATTTTAATCGATAAAAACATCATTTAATGTCCTAAAATTTACAAATATACTCTAGATAACACATTAATTATATTTGCTTGTAAATTATTTTGCTCAAAATAAAAAACATACAACGTATGTTACGTATGTTGTGCAGTGAAATATGTCGGAATTCATTTCCATCGCGTTCGGATTGTTTACTAATTTTTAATTAATGGAGACTTCAATTAAAATCTGACAATCGCCAAAAATTACATATCTCCATTCCATTATTAAGCACGTTGGGTGTCTGATCCGCCAACGGCTACGATTGAAAGATTAATTTTTGAATTTAATCTCAGCTCTCCAATCACACAATCTATCTTCTTTTGATTAAATGCATTTGTTTTATGTGTAGAAGTTTAAATTTAGCTACAAACATACTCACCACACATACCGCCACACGATGCGTTACAATTAAAATTAAGCAAACTCTAAAATTTAGCAATATAATTCTCCGTTTCCTTATTTATTTGTTTCCTTATTTCTCTCTCTTCAATTGAAATTTTCTATACGGTGGATCACAATGCAAATTAATTTTTTGTTCACTTCCTTATTTATCTACTTCCTTATTTCTATATATATTACTGTGATAAATCTAGAATATATTTCTAATTTTATTTTTTTATAAAAATTTATCATTTTGTATGAGAATTTATTTTTGTTATCTTATTATATATTCCGTTGCAACGCACGGGCACGATACTAGTAACTTATAAACTAGTATTGTGCCCGTGCGTTGCAACGGGAATATGTTATAAGAAGAGAACAACAATCTCATATAAAATAACATATTTTCATATAAAATTTAAATTAAATGACAAATAACATATCTTAAATAACATATCAAATGACATTTCTTAAATCATATACTAAATGACATATATTTTTTTATATCTTTAACATATTTTCATAAAAAAATCTCAAACAAAATATCATATTAAATGACAATAACCTTTCATAAATGTTATAAAAAAATAGAAAGAAATAAAGACATGACCAATCAATTATTAATCAATTCAAACCTTCAAAAAAATTTATCAATCAATTCAAAAATTTCTTAAATAACATTTAAAAAATAGAAAGAAATCATAAAGATGAAACAATTTGCATGTGATGAAGAGTACGTGTCTAAATAAATTTAGACTTCAACACGTACAAAAACATAAAAAAGATGCATAGAATCAGAATATTTGATCAAACGGTGATATTCAATCTAAAATTTCATCTTTTAATAAAGACGTTAACGGAACAAGACATCTACATGCTTAATATAAGAATGAAGATGTGCACTTTGATTAAGAGATATCAGGCTACCAGTGGAAAATGTATTTTCATTCCTGCCCAATAATTTAGTCATATTGGACCGACAAGCTGTTCAAAGCATAATATTGAGTTTTTAGGATCTATATTATATTATCAAATAAAAAATTCTAATAATATCTTATCTAAATAAATGGACCTGGGTACTTGGCAGTCATGTTCTGAAGTGTTTTATTTGGCTTTCAATGTACTTTGGGCTACTTATCGCAATTCTATTTCAATTGTATAAGAAAAAACTAATTACTAATATATAACAACTATAATTTAATTATTAGTGGCTCATGTTCGAAATTCGAATGAGAGTCATTTCTAAATATTAAATAGTTGGATGGCTCGACCTTCAACATTTACTCAAAAAAAAAAATTACGAGTTGGATTAAAATGTCTTATTATTCCTATGCTCCAATCATGATTCACTTCCTTATCTCTATTTTCAAAGTCTAAACAATTGATCCAAACTGCTCAACATGATATCCATATTAAAATGTGATTAATTAGAGGCATAATTTTATATATTTTTTTTAGATAGGTACAAAATTACTGTTTTTAGAAGGTCCAAAATATTCTATGTTTATACCTGTCTAAAAATTAGTGAAGTGTAAAAAAAAATGTAAGATTTGGTCTCCAAACACATTTTAATATGAATATCATATTAAGCACTTCGGATCGGTTGTTTGGATTTTGAAAACGTAGATAAATATGTCAGGCATGATGTGGGCACAAAAACAATGAATTATTTTAACCCTACTCTTTAATTACAAACATATAGAGTAACTGTTATTTTAGTAATTTATTAGTAATTATTCTAAGAGTACCGCATCACAATTTATAATTATTTTAAATTGCTAATTTCAGAGATGTAATAGAATAAATTTCGAAGATGTAAAACGATATATTATAAATATTCAATATGCAGCATAAATTGAAATTATAATGCAGGTTTGATAAATAATTTTAAAGTTGTTGATATGGTAGAATTTTATGTTTTGTGATTAGAAATATATTTTAAATTTTCCACGACAATAGTATAGAAACAAAGAAAGAGAAATAAGGAAATAAAGAAAAAATTGATTTCCATTGTGATCCGTATAGAAACGAAGAAGTAAGGAAACAAAAAAGAAAGAAATGTGGAGTCTGCTTAATTGAAGAGAGATAAATAAGGAAACAGAGAAATAAGAAAACAGAGAAATATATCGCTAAATTTTAGAGTCTGCTTAATTTTAATTGTACCATATCTTATGGCAGTACGTGTGGCGAGTATGTTTTTAACTAAATTTAGACTTCTACACATAAAACATATGCATTTAATTAAAAGAAGACAGATTATGTGATTGGAGGGCTGAGATTAAATCTAAAATTTCATCTTTCAATCGTAGCCGTTGGCGGATCGGACACCCAACGTGCTTAATAATGAAATGGAGATATAGTCTTGCACTTGCCAGGCCGGCGAATTGTTAAGTGCAAAACAAAACAAAAAATACGACATATACGAATTTTGTTATTTGTTATAACGGAAAAAATATCTACAGCGCATTATGAATGTTTATTAATGTTTTTAAATCAATAGACCACGTTTCAAGTCCGACGATCACCAAAATTTACAGATATACTCAAAACACGTTCTGAAAATTTCATTTATTGCATGTATTATGCAAATAAATATCATGGATTTCATTTACAAAACGCGTTCTGAAAATTTATCTCTGAGAATAGTTATTACCATATCTTTTTTTTTTGGCGCAAAATACTCCATGAGCACGTACAATATAATATTTAGAGTGCATGTATCCGTAAATTTTAATGTTTTTAAAACTAGAACAAAGTCTCTGTTGATTAAAAACTTAATATATACATTAGGAGTGCGTTGTATATTAATTTAAACTTATTGATCTTCGTAATATGTGGTGTATTTTTTAGTTTAGTGCAAAACAGTTCTCGAACACGTGCAAGCTAATATTCAGAATATATCTGTAATTTTAATGAGAACAGAACCTATAATCTTTGTTGATTAAAAATATTAACAAATATTCACAGTATACCGTGAATAAATAACAACATATCTGTCGACATAATATAAAGAGTAAGACTAAGATACTTTGTAAAGCACGAATCAATCTGTACTATGAATTCATATTTTGTTTTCGAAGTCCAAACAATCGATCCGAACTGTTCGACACGATCTTCGTGTGAAAATATACTTGTAGTTGTAGATCAAATTTTATTTTATTTTATAATTTTTGTACTATTTTTTAAAAATAAGTAGAAAATCATGTAACTTAAAAAATTTGGACCATCCAAAAATAGCAATTTTAACCTATCTAAACAGATAGTTAAAAAATTCTAAAAAGTGTAATTCTGGTTTTAATTGATATTTTCATATAAAGATTGTATTGAGTGTTTCAGATTGATTGTTTGAATTTTCAAAACATAAATATGATACATAGTACGAGCCCATCTGTATTTTGAAAAGTAAAATAGTCTCATCTAATGTAAATATAATTTTGTTTTATTTTGAGCAAACAATTTATATATCAATGCACGTCGTATTTTTGAAAGACTTGTGTGATTTATAACGAACGATTCAAAATCGCATCGCAAACTTCAAATACTACCGGTTATTTCGACTTGGTCTATTTACTTATCAAACGGATTGCACGTGGAATGAATTCAGATTCAGTGCAATTCATGAATCATGACTGCGTAGAATGAGATCTGAGTTGTTCGCTTTAATACAACATAAATCTCAAATAAAACTCTTATATTTTAAACATGCACCAAATTAATTTTGGTTCGACATCAGTAGAGATGCAAACAGATCGCATACGGATCGAATATTAAGCGGATATGAATACAAATAAGAATACAAGTCAGATACTTAATTTAAATATTGTGATAAAATTAACATATTATGTTATTATTCAATAAATTATTTTTCATTAAAAAACAAAAACAATATAAAATATATTCTTAATTCAGACATTCAATTATTATGGTGGACAAAATAATATTTTTCTCATGTTAAACTTGTTACATCGTAACATATACATCGTTAACAAAACTTAATCATCAACATAACCATGCATTTAATCAATAAATACCAACAAAACAAAATATTCCTCTCCAACCATATATGATTATAAATCAAGCTAATATAAAATACGAATACGAATAATAATCTGCATCCGAATATGTAGAAACAAATATATGTAAAACAAAAAAAATACAATTACAAATAATAATCCATACCCGTATTTGTAACTACTTCCAAAAACAAAATTGTATTTGCATCAGAATACCTAAATCGACAAAATTTCAAATATAAATCCGGATACAGACCGATAAATCCGATCCGTTTGCACCCTAGACGTTGATATTCTATACATTGTTGTGCCGTGCCGTGTTTAGGTGTTTTCATAACACGTGAAGAGCACGTTAGAGGCAACATTGTTGGCACATCTTGGCAAACAAGGCAACAGAAGAAGAAATCTGAGCCAATAAAGGAACAAATGTTACCAATGCGAGAGCTACAGTATGCCAACTGAAAGAGAAAAGGAAGCTGAGGCTTTTGAGCAGAACTTGAATCAAAGGCATTTCTCAAGATTCGGTCTTTTTATAACACTTGTTTATAATTATCGGGTCCACCGATCCCATGACTGCCACTATCACATTGTCATCAAGATAGAAGTCGTGAGAAGAAAAGCCGATGTTGCGAAATGCTATTGGACCTAGATTGTCCCGTCGTGACCGGCCGTCTCAGCCAAGCCTGTGTCTTGGCGGCCAACTCAGAGGCTATCGCCGATCATACTCATATCAATGTCTCTTGACTTAGGTCACCCTACAAGCAACCTACCCTCCAGAAGTCAGAGGAACAAAACACAGAAAAGGAAATAAAGAGGGGATAGGCGCTTATGACGCCAACAGGGATATTAATGATGGTAGTGTCACAACAAAGCAAGACCAATTAATGCAGGGGCCAATCAGCCTGAATCAACTAGGCACGTCAGGAAAGGATAAAGGAAACACTTGCAATCCATCTGGTATAGGCCCAATCAAAATAGGCTCTGTCACCATAGGAGAGGCAACAAACGTTGGGAGTCACATAATAGAGTTTACCTATTCAGGAAGGCATGACTGGGACCTTGGCCAGCCCAATAAATGGGGAATAGGCCAGCCCAAGCAAGGAAACACGCAACAGGAAATGCTCCCTGCCCAAGATAAGATCGAAATGCTCAAAACGGCCTCCATGGGGAAATATTCAATTCTGGGGAGCCCACCAGTTCTATTCAATGAGCCCAACGGCTCCTCTGCAGCCCATAAAGCCATAACCCAGTACGCACTTGGCCAACACTCCTGGCATATCACGCACAATATATCCCCCAACATCTCCAACAGAACCCCCACCACATCCTCCGGTAGGCCATCTAACCTGATCTCCAAACATAACCCAGATACCACTCTCCTAAATCACCCGCGCAGCAACCCCCCTATTATGGACCTAACTGATGAAGAATTCCTCCAGCAGTTCGCGACCCTCAACCCAACAGAAGAAACCGAAGCCCCGTTACAATTGGGACAAACAGCGTTCGAAACAAGGGACTGGTTCAAATGCGCCCTCCTACGCATAGTAACCGAACGATCACCAATGCTCAGCCAATTTTCACAATCAATGGTCAGAATCTGGGATGCAAGCCCCCAAACGACCATTACTGTAGTGGCCAAGAACCTCTACCTCGTACACTTCAGCACAGAATCGGAGCTGCTGCGTATCCTCAATAGAGGGATTTGGACATACCGAAATGACATGGTGGTGCTTAAGAAATTGTACGGCCCGGAGGACCTCGCCTTTCCATCGGTCAACAACATGGAAATATGGGTGCAGATTCACAGAGTGCCAGCTGAGGTCTTTACTAAAGAGGGCATTCTCCAAATCGTCAGCACAATTGGGACCCCTATGTCAAAGGTGATGGAATCTTTATCCTTTGGTCAAAAGATTTACCGGATTAAAATCTCACTACCGATAGACAAGGCACTTAGAGACCACCTGGATATTGCTCACCCAATCCTGGGTACCATTACCGTGTATCTGGTATATGAAAGACTCACCAGTATCTGCCTTTTCTGTGCTAAATTGGGGCATGATGAAGATCATTGCGCGGATCAGCTCCGATTGCAACGCCTACAATTTGACCCCCGTTTCACAGCCAGACCTGAATTGAACGTGGTGGGACAACACAAGGCGCGGGGCTGGATTAAGGACCCAACACTTATACCATTTCATCAGTGCCACACCGGGCACACAGTGCCAGAACAGACCCACACCGACGGCAACATACCCGGAGGCAGCACCCCAGCAGGCCATCAGAACCAAGGCCACCCTAACCGGGTCCAGGCTCCGGGCGGGTCGCCAACAATACCTGCATCCAGCAGGTACATCGTCCCCCCACCACAGATAACCACACAACACACACCCCAGAACCGCAATCCACAACAGGTACTTCTGAACCATATGGAGACCAACAGCTTCGATATGGCCAACCTACTACTCGAACAGGACCTAGCTGGTCAGCAAAGAGTGGTGAAAAGAAGACTCACGGAGACGAGCAACGAGGACTCGTCTCCGTCCCATTCATGAATATATTGGCATGGAATTGCCGTGGGGCCGGGGGCCTACGGAAACGCCAATTCCTTACACGAACCCTCCGGGCAACGCGGGCGACACTGGCCTTCGTTGTGGAAACAAAGTGCAACTCCCGAAAATCCAATTTATTTCTACCTCAACTCGACATGGCACATCACACTCACGTCCCATCAGTGGGTCGTTCCGGAGGCTTATGGCTTCTCTGGGACGACACGATCACGCTACAAATCGTCAAGAAATGTAGATTCTTCATACACGCAGTCATATCGCAACCACAATCACCGACCTGGACACTAATTTGCGTATATGGAGACCCCTCACACAAATACAACACCTCAGTGTGGCGAGAAATACAATCCCGAGTGCAAGGCAAACCGGCGTGTCTCATTGGGGACTTCAACGCCATTGTATCCTCCGTAGAGAAGGTCGGAGGCAACCCCAACCTCAACTCAGCCAGCAGAGAATTTGGGAATTTCATCTTTAATGCCGGACTGTTAGATTTAGGGTTCAAAGGTCCGGCATATACATGGACCAATAAGCAACACACATCCTCCGCTATTTTTGAGCGGCTGGACAGAGCCCTGGTATCCATTCAGTGGAGCCAAATTTTCCCCCAAGCTTACGTCAACCACCTACCGAGGATATACAGTGATCACGCGCCCATTCTTCTTAGGACAAAGGTAACACCCAAACAAAAGTCAACCTTCCGGTTTGAGAATGGATGGCTAGCCGATCCTAATTTTTTCACCACGTGTAAATGGAGTTGGGAAAAGACAGAGAACAGGAGTTTTACGGAAAGAATGGCAGAACTCAGGAAATCGCTACACAACTGGTCGGCGCAGAGGAATTCTCCTCAAAATCGGCTGAAGCATCTGCAAACCCTCATATTTGAGCACCAGAAGTTACACCCAACCATACAAAATAGCGATTACGAGGCCAGCCTTTTACGAGAATACCATGCAGTGGAAGATGAAATCCAAGAATACTGGAGGCAAAGAGCTCGCATCCAGTGGCAGGTGGAAGGAGATAGGAACACCGCCTTCTTCCACGCGGTGGCAACCCAAAGACGGCGACATAATCTCATATCCCAAGTGGAAAATGAAGTGGCCATGGTCGTCACTCAGGAAGCCCAAATTCGACGCATCTTCGTGAATCACTTCAAATCCATCTATTGCCCCACCCACCAAGAGCAGTACGGAAACCCGGTGGAGTACACTGCAATATGTGCGCTGCTCAATTTTAGCAAAATACCCCCCCAGGCACAAACTTCTCTAGCGCAACCCCCCTCCGAAGCGCAAGTTAAAGAAACACTTTTTACCATGGGGCCAGATAAAGCGCCCGGTCCTGATGGCATGATAGCTCGATTCCTACAGTCTAATTGGGAACTCCTGAAAAGGGACATTACCAAGGCGATTCAGGAGGTTTTCATCACAGGAACCACACCAGTAGATTGGTTAGCAAGCAAAATGATTCTCATCCCCAAAGATCCATCGCAGACCTATAACCATAGGAAATGTAATTTATAGGCTCCTTATGAAGTTGATTGCTAACCGGCTACAACCACTCATGGCAAAGATCATATCCAAAAACCAAACAGCGTTTCTGAAAGGGAGATCCATCGCAGACAACACGATACTGATGAAGGAGGTATTACACTCGTTTAATCAGAAATCGTACAAGGAGCAGGCCTTCCTTCTGAAGGCGGACATAAACAAAGCATTCGACACAGTGCGATGGGAGTTTGTGAAAGAGGCGATGAGAGCAGTACACATCCCAGACAGGCTAGTTACCATTATCATGTCAGCCATGGAGTCAAGGTCACAATCCAAATCAATGGGCACGGAGATGGATTTATCACACCAACAAGAGGGCTCCGACAAGGATGCCCTCTATCACCATACCTGTTCATCCTTTCGATGGAATTCCTTTCTAAACACATCCAAATGGCGGTACACAAACGCAGCCTAATGGGCATAAAACTCGCAACCACCGCACCGACTCTCACAAGCCTCATGTATGCAGACGACCTCATACTCATGGGAAGGGCAATACCAGAAGAAATTAATGAGTTCAAGAATATCATGAAGGACTTTGAAGGAGTATCAGGCCTGGCTGTAAACCCCTCAAAATCTAAAGTTTGGTTCAGCATATCTTGTGGAGAAGGACGCAGACAATGGGTGATGGAGGAATTAGGGGCTCAACCAGCATAAGCCGGCGAATCATACTTGGGAATAATAACCTCACCACAGGATGTCCAGCTCAAACTCACCCACAACCTGCTGGTGGACAAAATCTCACGAAAGCTGGCGGGTTGGAAAATTGGATTACTATCGCAGGCAGGAAGATTAATGCTCATCAAATCGGTCCTCCAATCGATCCCGGTGTATTTCATGGCGGTCATGCACTTACCGACGAAGGCAGTCAATGATATCACCGCACTCACTCGGAAGTTTTTTTGGGGTAAAACTCACCAGCAACGGTTCATGTGCTTCATTGCATGGTCCAAAATCTGCCTGTCGGCAGAACATGGGGGATTGGGGATAAGAGACGTTAAATTGTTCAACGAGGCCTTAATGCAAAAGGCGGTCTGGCAGGTAGCCTCAAACAGCGACCGATTATGGGTACCGGTGGTTCGAGCAAAATACTGCTCCAGAAGTGACCTATGGGGAACAAATAGAACAGCGAGGGTCAGCCCATTCTGGAGAGCGATTCAAAAACTGAAGAAATTCTTCCCCAATGATATCATGTGGCAAGTAGGTACAGGGGAGGCAATCCGAGCACTAAACCAGCCATGGTATGGAGCTTGGACATCAACCCGGGTATA
This sequence comes from Carex kokanica, assembly GCA_025461125.1. NCBI lineage: Eukaryota > Viridiplantae > Streptophyta > Magnoliopsida > Poales > Cyperaceae > Carex > Carex kokanica. The sequence continues at coordinate 627,660 of JAJGRX010001348.1, forward strand.
CACGAATAGACAAAGAGACGCTACAGTTAGCTCCCTATTTGATCACAACACAGAAATGTGGAAAGAGGAGGAGCTACAGGAGATCATGGGAACTCAGGCAAGCCAACTGGTCATACAAGGAGCGCAGAAACCGCGGCAGGATGCAATCTTGCCAGATAAGCTAATTTGGAAAGGGAGTAAAACGGGTAAATATTCGACAAAAGAAGGCTACCAAAGCCTCTATCAACAATGCATGAACATACCTCCGTACAGTACGGCACAAACCGCAATGCGGAGTAGGCTGTGGGGATGGAAAGATATCATACCGAAAGTTAAAACTTTTATTTGGCGAGCCTTGCATGACGGTTTGCCCACACTGCAAGCCCTGCATATAAGAATTACCAGAATTCCATCACAATGCCCTAGATGTCACAGAGAGAATGAGTACGTGATGCACCTACTGTTCTTCTGTGAGCTGTCCAGAGCGGTGTGGTTCATATCCCCATTTAGCCTACGGATTGATAACCTTCCCCTATCATTTCCAGACGCTATGATTCAAACCACACAGTTACTGGATGCGGATCAAATGGTCCTATTCGCAAATCTGCTATGGTGTCTATGGAAGGCCAGGAATGAGGAACTGTTCCAAGGGAAGAGAACTACACCCCAGGCAGTCCTCAAAAGTGCACTGGATATGCATAGGATTACGGTAACACCATCCGATCAGGTCAGGCATATAACTGCAATTGCGATACCGGTACCGGGTAACAATGCCACAGCATTATTTGACGGGTCATGGGACCCCAATGGAAATGTGGGCATCGGGATTGTAATTTATGACAAATCAGGGGTGTTGGTGGGGATACATGCGGAGGCATTTCAGGCACACAATCCGTTTGAAGCAGAGGCTAGTGCGCTACACTGGCTCCTGAGGTTTATTCAGAACCAGACCATGCAGGGGAATGACACGGGCTACACATGCTTTGGGGACTGTAAGACACTGATCGAGGCAGTACAGCAGGGTACGCTGGATGACCTTCCATACTGGCAGACGGCAGAAAAGGTGGCACAATGCGCAGCCATGTACCAACAGCTCCAGCGAGTCGTGCAGGTCCAACACATTCCGAGAGAAGCGGTACAGGAGGCGGACCGGGTGGCAAATTGGGGAAGGAGATCCAAGGGCAGATACACGGGGTGTCCTAACTCGGAGTTAAGGCAACAATTGAGACTCCTACAGAGGAGAAATGAGCAATGGTTCACAATCGCATGAAACAAGAGAACACAGTGTCACCAAGAACTGTGTGAGATCTTACCAAGGGGTTACCCCTGAATGTAGGTTAGCTAGCAGAGGTAATGTAGCGTTCATAATTGAGGTCATTTAGGGAGGTAAAAGTCAGGAGTTGATTCTCTTAGATTGATTAGGTGAAAGTAGGAGTAGATTTAGGAATCAGTATTTTAGTTCTAGTTGTACCAGTATGTAACGTTCTTACTTTCAATGGAAGCATGCCTACGGGCTTCAAATCAAAAAAAAAAAAAAAACATATAAAAGAAAAATCCAATTCTTTTGTCCTTTTTGTACATTTTACCTTAATCTCCTCTTTCCTTATTTAATTTCCTAAAGAAAGTTAAATTCTATTAAATTCGAGGAACTTTTTATAAACCATAATTAAAAATAAGAATTCTATGAAACCAACATGATTATTATTTTTTTTTACAAAAACTATAATAACTTAAATGCCATTTGGGTTTGAACTTTTTTTTTTCCGGACCGAAATGGCAACTCAGCCCGAGATGGTTTCACAGTTTTTTTAGAAAAGCAGGTGTAGCCTTCGGTGTAACACTCATGGATAGAGATGTCATTTCGGTCCAATATTTTTTTAGTCCGGACCGAAATGTCATTTCGGTCCGAACTATTTTTTATTTTTTAAGAATTTGCTTATAAATTGTTTAGAAAGGTCAGAAAAACAAGTTTGCCCAAAAAGGAGAAAGAAGAGAAGAGAGAAGAGGCTGTTTTGGGTTTAAAAAAAAAATTAGTGGGACTGAAATGACATTTCGGTTTAGAGAGATTTTCGGTTTTTCTGTGGCTGCTGGTTTGAAAACCTGTAAAAATACTTCGGGCTAAATTGTTATTTCGGTAAAAAAAAAAAAATCGGACCAAAATGGCATTTCAATTCTTATAGTTTTTGTAAAAAAAATAATCATATTGGTTTCATAAAATTCTTTTTTTTTAATTATGATTTATAAAAAAAATTCAAATTCGAGCTAGTTAAAAAAGGTAAAATTCATATTCCGGAAATCAAAATATCTTTATCTGCATATAGTTTTTTTTAGAAAAAGCCCGCGGGCTCAACATGTAAAATTTACATTCTCCAATCTTTTAGAATTAGTGGATCCGAACCGTTTTTTCAGGCCCTGTTCGGCAGCACAGTAGAATTGGGAATGGACACAAAAAAAAAAAATTTAACTGATTTTTACTGTTCATGTGGGAAAAAAAATTTACTCTGAGAGTCTGTTCGGCTGTAGCTTAAAAATCACTGTTCACGTGGAAAAAAAAAATTCACTCAGAGTGAATTTTTTTTTCCCACGTGAACAGTATTTTTCAATTCAAAAATTTTGTTTTCCCGTACCCATTCCCGAACCCACACTGCAGCCGAACAGGGTCTGAATGAATTTTTTTTTCCTACATGAACAGTAATTGTAACTGTGCTGCCGAACAGGCCCTAACTTTGCATGAATCTCAAAGCTCAAATAATATTGTACTGCACTACCCCGAATCTCAAAGCGGCCGAGAATCACGATGCATTACACGGGGTCCAGATTTTTTATGCTCCCGTGCAGAGGCGGTCGGGACTGACCGGACTTGACACGGTTAGTAGGACCGCTTTCCACGCACTCCCTGTCCACTAGCTCGGTCTTTAGAAATATCATGAGCCGAGAGGATAAGACCTTTTGGAGGGCTAAAATGGTAGTTTCACGCGTCAGATATTTTTGCCACCATTCTAGATGGCTGATGGCCCCACCACATCACGTGGGTGCTGGATTCATTCTTTCCTTTCAAGCTGCCAAAAGGCAATAATATCTCATGAAATTATGCGAAAAAATACTATGAAGTTCGACAATTACATATTATACGGGATAGTAAATTACTTACATGCCCCTAAAAGATACTTATCACTTTATCAGCTTTTAATACTGTCAAAGATATTTTGTTGAGTCGCGTCCTTTGCACATTATTTGACTTTCGGGTTGGGCTCAGATAACCAACGTGCAAATCGCTAATGATTTGAACATTTGGTTTACGTAGATTTATCTAATAATTGAGAGGGCGTATCAAATCGACAATTCATATACTATTTACAGATTTAAAAGCGATAAAAATAGCGTCTTTCAAATTATTTACAAATGTTAGTAGAAGCGTACCACGGAATTTTATTTTTAGATTATTTTCATCGAAGTAATATTTATTAAGTAGATTGAGATTGCCATTTATATTTGATATAATCAGGAAAATATAATTTATCATTGTTCAAATCCTATGAAAATTAAATATTTGTTTATGAGTATTAGTATACATTTCAACTTGCTAAGATGATCGGTGAGTTTAACACTAATAATTATAAATTCGACTTCAAATAACAAATTTGAATTGTTGAAATCAATCTATTTTGTGAGTGACACATTTATATTTTATATGTAATAATTTTTTTGTCTATTCAGTAACAAGTAAAGTTGTCAACAAATAAATCTTTATAAGTACCCATTATTTTTCACAATTTTTGAACCACTCTACAATAAGTAAAATTAATATATTTTCATCAAACAAATCGATATTAGTCAGTCTTTTAAAATCAATACAATAAATTTTAAAACTGAGTTCGATTATTTTGATCAACTTTGATTACATACAACTTCACTTCTTACTCTATTGATCGAAGTTATATACAACAATATTTTCATATGTCAATATTATTATATCATTACAATATATATTTACATTTAAAATGAAAGGTCGAACTGATCGAAAAAAATCTCGAATTTAAAAGAATTATCAATTTCATCTTTATTTTAACAAATTCAGAAATCATGTTTGTTTTTTTACTGAAAGATTTGTACGTCGCAACTCCAGGTGCAACCACTACAAAAAACCCCATTGGATGGACCAGGGGATATTCGCATTCGGAGGGGGCTAAAACTCAACTGCTCCCAAGAGCAACATTACTAATCCTACACCATCGGTATTGACCGTGCGATCAAAACGGAAATGAATCTCTTTCGTCGTAATCTAAATGGCCAGCGGTACACTGACTACTCGCTCCAATCTATAAATCTAGGGTTTAGTGGGATGCTTGATTTCCTCGTGCTTTCTATAGAGGTGGGTTGGCTTCTCCTCCCCCTCAATACGTTTTCTTTAATCAGATCTAGGGTTTCTCTCCTTTCGTTTCTTCCCCGTTCAAAATGGCTGCGACTGATGTCGAGTACCGTTGCTTTGTCGGTGGACTAGCCTGGGCCACCGACGATCGCGCCCTGGAGGAGGCCTTCAAGACGTACGGCGAGATTGTGGAGTCCAAGGTACGATCTACTCATCTCTTATCATGATTTATATTTCGTATTTCTATTTTCTGTAGTTAGGTTTTGTTACCTCTTAATGTGTTGTCAGATCTGTTCATCTCACATTTTCAATTGAGCAAATACTGCATATTTCGGTATTATTGTAGTTGTCGTGCATTAGTCTTTGAGAAGGCTGCATTTGTTTTGTTGATTAGAGAGACAGATTACAGTCAAGTCCTGGCATCGCGTCTAAATCTGTACTTCTAAATAAATATTTTCTTGATCTACAGATCGAGTCTTTGGAAGTGCTATTTTCCAAATATAACTAACAAATAATGTTTTAAACTATACGATCTTAGTGGCATATCATAGAACTTGACAAATTGAAGCTTTTTCATGGACGCAGATCATTAATGACCGTGAGACCGGCAGATCTCGTGGATTCGGCTTTGTGACCTTCTCCAATGAGCAGGCAATGCGTGATGCCATTGCAGGGATGAACGGTCAGGACCTTGATGGCCGGCAGATCACTGTCAATGAAGCCCAGTCTCGCCGCAATGGTGGTGGTGGTGGAGGTGGAGGCTTTGGTGGCGGTGGCGGCGGCGGAGGTTATGGCCAGCGCCGCGAGGGCGGTGGTGGTTATGGTGGCGGTGGCGGTGGTTATGGTGGTGGCGGTGGCGGCGGTTACGGCCAGCGCCGCGAGGGCGGCGGCCGGGGTGGCTATGGAGGCGGCGGCGGCGGTTATGGTGGTCGCTCCTCAAGGGGTGGTGGTGACTCTGATGGTAACTGGAGGAACTGAGTTGAAATTAGGTTTAAAGGTCGTTTGAGTTTGGTACTGTTGTGTCCGTGCTTCTGTTCTGTTTTAAATTTTGACCGTTGGGTGATGCTGTTCGCTTATGGTTCGAATTGTAGGTGTTCTTATTTTCAGTAGTGATTAATTATGGTGCTTTGCTTGGTAATTGAGAAATTATAATGGCAACTATTAGATGAAATATTGTCATGTGTTTTTGTTGGCTCTCTGGTGTTATGTTCTTTTACCCGGCGATTGCTGAACGTGCGTGTGCCCTTTTGTCAATTAGGCAACTATGGAAATAAATCTTCTGTTACAGGAACCTGTAGTTCTAATCCAATATATTGATTTCATTGACATTCGCGTATTAAAAAATTCCTCCGTTTGAGATTCGTGCATAAAAAGAATTGAATGGTTGGGATCGGAAAAAAAGAGTAGATTTATTTCCAGGCAACTATAGCTATGTTTTACTGGCGGCTCGCCGTTTAGGTTTGGGAGCAGTCGAACAGCTTTCAAGAGAGTTATAACATAGAAATCGTATTCATCAAACATTTTGGTGTGCGAGTCAAAGAAAAATTATTAAAAATAATATGACGCGAACAAAAAAAAACAGCCATCATCAGTGTTAAAATAGAGACGATGAAGGTTGCACCCTTGTACCAGTGAGAAATTGGAGAGGGAGGAAAGCTACTGTTTTGTTTAGGATCTTGGGTTAAACACCAGATTTGATCGGATCAACAGTCGGAGCTATTTTGTCATTTAAAATTTACTGTTGTGTTCACCAATATTTGATCGCTGCCTAAACATTTAATAATTATTGAAGGGGGATATGTAGCAAGCAACTAGCAAGTCCGGGTGCCAGTCAGGTTGGGTTCTCTCGGGGTAGGAACAATCGATTTCCTAAACAAATAGTTTTTCTAGGGTCAGATTTCGGGTACACAATTTGACAGGGCTGTTTTAAACAAAGCTGTTAAACCCATCAGTACGGCTGATGTAGTAGACAGGGCTGCAAATAGTTTTTCTAGGGTCAGATTTCGGGTACACAATTTGACAGGGCTGTTTTAAACAAAGCTGTTAAACCCATCAGTACGGCTGATGTAGTAGACTGGAGCTTCTGCAGTAATATACTGACACGGGATTGCCTCTTCTTCACCTTATACTGAGTTAATTGAGAATCCTTCCAAATCTTGAAGTAGCAGATTGTCCGGAGAGTGTATCCAGAATTTCAATAGAATCTTGAAATACAAGCCCCATTGAATCTCAGTCACCATTGCAATGGTCCTGCCTGCGTGCTTTTTGCCGGCCGTATCTTTTTTGACAGCTAAATCTACATTGCAATGGCCGTAACTCATACGTGTTAAACAATGTCAGGTAGATTATGATCTGAATTGTACATTTTAATTTTTGATTCAAATCATCTAGTCAGTTTCGTGGTATGTATAATAAATATAAGACACAATACCCATATCAAGGGATCAGCATATGAACTTTTATTAGGAAAAGGCAATGCTCAATGTTGCTCAGTTGCATGTTCCTTTCTGGTATAAAAACCTCTTCATGCGTAATATGAATTTTGTTCTAATTGTCCATTTGAGAGGGTTCAATCCAGGTGAAAGAATAATAACAAGAGGTATTACATCATTACACCAATTAAAGTTGGCTGAATAAATGAAAGAAATATTCCTCGTAGAATGAAAAAGAAAGGGCAAAAATGGATCAATCACTCAGAACAGCCATTCATAAGTTTTCCTCAAAACTCAGCAGGTTTTACTCCCCTGCAAGTTTATCCATAGGGCTCTGCCTAAACAGATCTCTGATAGTAATTAATACAGAACTTCCCACTAGAAAGCATACACCAGCGACTAAAAAACCTCATAATGAAGAGAACAGCCTCAAAGCTAACAAATTTATATTCATATCTAGCTTCATTTAGACATTGATTAGTCGAGCACATAAATCCGGGAAGCGATATCTTGAACAAGCCAGTCAAAACCTTCAAGCAATCCTTCCCCAGTGTAAGCACTGCATCCCACTATTTGCCAGTGCCTGCTCTTGTCCATTGCTTCCAAATTAAGCACCTATATGACATGAACGATCAGCAATTTTCTGAGATTTAAATGATGGTGAAAGATTTAAGCTTAAAACAGATCTCTAATGGTGGATATCCTTGGTAAGTGAGAAATTAATTCGAAGCTTAGCCTGATAAAGCCTGAATTAATTGTTAGTTGTGGACACTGAGCCTCAATTTAAGTAAAATTTGCCTCAGTATATCAAATTTGAGTGCAATTGTGTAACTAACAAACCAGTCGAGAAAAAAAGACAAGAAAAATATATACAGAAGGACATAGTTGGCCGATACTCGATATTAGTTAAAAACTAGTACTTGTCAAATTAAAAAAAAAATAAGTACTTGTAAAATGGTATCAACCGTCAAAAAGCCTAGTTTATAATATATTATTTTGTCCTTCAGTCCTAAGGAGGGTGATGATTAAGAATTTAATCCTCGCTAAGGAGCACTTGTTCGTTTGATAGCAAGATTAAGAATATGGACTTAGAATGAATAAAATATATATTATAGTTGTAAAGACCGAAATACCCTTATTTTATATATTTCTTCTTCTCTAATTATGAGCATTTTAGAGAACCAAGCAACTTTCAGTTTGAGAACCAAAATCAATCTAAGCAGATTTTGATTTTGCATTGGTATTTTGATATTTTGATACACAACGTCAAAATTAATATAAAAGAAAACTAGTGTAGTACAACGAACTCATCCTGAGGCTTTTAAAACAGTGGTTAAGTCCTGTTGGTACCGATCAGTATTAGTGTCAGTACCAAGCGCAACCATCATTTTCATTTTTTCCAGAGAATTATTCACTCACCTGTTACGAAAATGAATTGTGCTTAAATAATAAGAAAACTGAGCATGTTACCTCTTCAAAGATACAATTTAAATAAAAAGAAAATAGAAAGCCATTCCTTCCACGTTGTGTTCTCAACGAACAAATCCTAAAGCTGGGGTTTCTCGTTCAAATCCGGCAATGGTTGCCCATCTAGCTTCTGCATGCTGAACACGTTTCTTCCACTCGATTCTTATTTCTAGTATTAGTATTCTATTTCTGTTTCGTAATTTGCTTATCGAAAGAAATTGGCGCACATAACAAAAGAAATTGACATGCGCTCGTCTGTCATCAGTGAGCTATCCTTCTATCTTGAGAAGAAAAGGAGAAAAAACACCCATCAAAAGGGATCTCATTCGATAGAGAACTTGGTGCAAATCTTGTTGTAGAGGAAGAGGAAGTTTCTTTCCTATCACATTATTGAAGATTTTCATACGTAAATTGTTAATTTGGGTTGGAGAGGAAGAGGAAGTTTCTTTCCTATACTTGGAGAAATGTGCAGCAGGAGAAAGAAAAAAAACATAAAAAATGAAAAGGAGGCTTAAGGAGCAGTACATTGGAGGGTAAATTATGTCCTAAAAAATATCACTTTTGCTCTCAAGGAGGCAGTAAGGACTAAGGAGGTAACAGCACTAAGGAAGGGGGGAGGCAGGATTAACAATTTGGTCTAAGGAGATGTTGTTCGGCTGGCTTAAGCTGTAAAGGAGGCTTAAGGAAGCTAAAGTAAGGCTGCCAAACAGCACCAATAGAAGATTATTACGAAAAGCAATATATTATTAGAAGCATTTTGTTCTGAAATTGTAAACCCAACAATGTGACTACAGAAGAAAATTTAAAGAATCACATTACGGTTCAAGACAAACAATAATGAAACATTAATCAATGTAATTGAAGTTCTTTTCTTTCATGTCAGATGATGATATCTATGACTCTAGTAATTACTAAATATTAAACAAAAAGTCACGAGAGCCCAGTGAAGCTAAACAATGCCATAATTTAAAAAAAAAACAAGGAATCATCAAGACATCAACTATGGGATTAACTAATATCTTAACTGGAATGAGTATCTTAGTCAATAATGAGTATATTGGACTTGTTACTGCACTGTTCATGTCAAGTAAGCAGCAATAAATGATGAGTCATACCAGACACATACCAATTAAGTACCAGTACACATGGTCTCAGTTTCTTTCACAGTTTCCATTACTGTGTTAACATTTTCATGGCTTCTTTTCAAATCATAACAAACCTTACAGAAAGATTGCACTGGAATTTTGATAAAGAAAAATCAAAATCAGCTAACCTTGGCGATTTCAGAAGGTTTGAGTGCCCCTTGGATATCTTGCTTGTTTGCAAATACCAACAGGGATGCTCCTGATAGTCTCTGTCAAAGAAGGAGAGAAGTATGTGAAAGTTTTAAATCAAGTTTTTGCAACTTAGGCCACTAGCATACTTACCAAAACACCCAAAATTTCTCCATTTGCAATTAACACCAAATATTTCATCTTTTTTGCAAATACACCTCACCAAATAATAAATTAAGCAAAACTGACTATTCCCCCCCCCACCCTGAAATATAACTCAACAACATCCGAACCTCATCGTAATACTCCATAGCAATTTGATTGCAGTAAATAAATGTAATATATTTTAGCTCAATTTGGATTTGGAAAAATTACCATGTAAAGTGTAATTTATCTTCTCGATCATACTAATCCAACAATTTAGCATTATTTACAAACATCTCAAAATGATGTCTGTAAAAATGCCAGGTCTTATGTTAGATACTATGAAATATGGGGTGGTGCTTGCAAAAGAACCATAGAACAATGTAACCAGTACCGGTTGATCTAGTTAAGCCTCTTTGCATATTTCCTTTCAGCTCATCTGGTATTGCTTTCCTAATTGAGGACTAACAGTAACAGTTTAGAATGACACATAATTCTAACTCGATACAAATTGCAAAATGTAGGATTAATAATACATATCTAGGTTACATAGCTGTCTAATAGGACATTTAATACTTAACTGAGGCTTCCTTACATGGGTTTTTGTCTCTCTGTCTGTGTGTACGCACGCTTCCAACAAATTCAAGGGATCACAATTGGTCCCAAAAATTGTCAATTTAGTCCCCAAATTCAGACGAAGTTAATAATTACCTCTTCCTTGAGGAGATTGTGTAGCTCGGCTCTGCAATCCTCGAGCCTCCTCACATCAGAGCTATCAACAATCCATACAAATCCATCTGTTTGCTCAAAGTAATTCCTCCAATATGATCGGATCGTCTTTTGACCCCCCACATCCCATATATTCAACGCGTACCTGAAAGGAGATCTCCAAATCAGATCGAAAATGAAAAGGTTTGGGTAGAGTTCGGAAATGTTGTAATTAGATGAGTTACTTTTGGTATGCGATGGTCTTGATGTTGAACCCAAGAGTGGGGCTGATGATGCTAGTATCTTCTCCGTTTACTTTAAGCACGATTGTGGTTTTCCCCGAGTTATCCAAACCACTGCATCGGAATCAGGAGAGAATAAGAGATCCCTATCAGAGAGAGAGGGAGGGGGAGAGAGAGAGAGAGAGAGAGAGAGAGAGGGAAGGAGGGAGCATACACCATGAGGATGCGCATCTCCTTCTCTTTACGCTTGATCTTTCGTATGATGCTTAGAAGCCCCATTGGAGAGGAATGACAAACAAATCACTGGTAGACGCAGTTAATGTCTAGGTAGCTTTAAGCTCTGATCGGAAATCCTTGCGAAGAGTTAAAACACGAACAGCAGCTCTGATCAGAAGCAGTTGAATTAAAGATGGGAACAAAAGGGCTGTAAACGGATATGGATATCCGGACGGATATCCGCTCCGAATCCGCTTATTATCTGAATCCGGATTTAAACGGATACGGATATTCCGGATACCAATACAGATATTTTTTGCATAGGAAAATTTAATCCAGATACGGATAATTCTTTGACAGTATAAACGGAGCAGATATTCGCGCTATCCGGATCCGAAATTTCAACTTCTCCGCTTTGCTGTAACTTGACTTTCAGCGGTTGATATTCTCTAACTCCTCTCAATTCATATATCTTCTCCATTTCTTTACTTTTTTTTTTAAATTTACTTTTGTTTTTCTTAATTGTTTTTAATTGTTTTTAATTTAGTATTTGTACTTAAAGTTTATATGACTCAATTATCCGACAATTATTCGTTTCGTAACCGCATTCGAATCCGTATCCGTGGATTATCCTCTCCGTATTCGTATCCGTTTAAAACGGATTTGATTTTGAATTTTGATATCCGTTTACTATCCGTATCCGTATCCGCTCATTGAAAAACAGATACAGATTTGGTATCAACATTATCCGCTCCGAATCCGCTCCGTTTACGCCCCTAGTTCAACAAACAGAATCGGATTGAAACAAAAGAAGGATTCCAATGGTTTCAAGGATGAGTCATGACTCATGATCACGTGAGTAACACAAGTGTGGAGCAACGGCAGATGTTGATCCAACGGTCGTGATATTACGTTACTATACTGATCATCCGCCAAAATCCCTCCGAGACTTGACACTTCCATAGTTAAATTATTGAGTGTGGCTACGTACTAATATATCCGTTTTTAAAATTTAAATAATTGAAACATACCACGTGATTTTCATATGAAAATATTCTTGCAGAGTAAATTTTATATTTTTTATTATTTAAAAATTATTATTATTTTAAATAGTTTAGAATATTTAGATCAAGTAGTTTTTTTGCTTATCTAAAATTTGATCTACAATTATGTTGAACTTTGAATTTTAAACGTTTATGGTAGACGTTTAAAAATATTTAGATCAAGCAATTTTAAACGTCTACGAGAAAATTGTTTGAATTTTGAAAACTAAGATGTACAGTATCGTAGACGTTTAAAATTACTTCTCATTCTAAAGGAACCTTTTCTGAACTTTACGCTGTTTAAGCGATTTATAATTGATGCACATAGTAAAAGATAAATTACTTTTCCACTTAAAAAACTCAGTGATTCCAACTATTTCGGAGGTAGCAAGAAACCTCTTGGATTCCTTTTTTCTTTTAAATCAAAATAATTCAAAATTTTAAGTACTTATCAAAATTATCTAAACCTACTTCGCACAATCAAAGACAACTATCGAATACGTACTATAACTAGAGATATGTTTGCAAAAAATATAAAAATATATTTTTGACTTCTATCCAGGACCTTCTAGTAATGTATTTAAAATTAGAGATTTCGTGTCCAAACCAATTATATTTGTTTAAATTGCATTAATTAATAAAATTACTTTAATGATTAGCATATTTTCTCACTTTTTTAACATCATACATTTCCGCATAAAAGTAATTTTTCAAAAAATAAAACAATCTGTCAAGCCTTTTCTTATCTACACTTTTAGAAATTCACATATGGAAAACAATCATTATCTTTTTTACAAAAAAAAAAACAACAACCTTATTTCAACGTTATTTAACATGATATAAAAGAAAATTGTTCTAGCAATTTTTTTCCCTTTATTTTCAAGAGGAGGGTTCAAATGCCTCCATTTTTCATGCCTCCATTTTTAAAAACTTTAATAACTCAAAATTTAAAACTTAAAAATCAAAATAAAACCGTTGGATATAATCTACGTCATTTTATCTATATATGTGTAAAAAATTATGACATTTCAATTTTGTTTTGGTTATCATCAAGAGCTTGGAAAAAAATGTACTAATGTGGATAATTTCTAGACGTTGATTTTTCAACTTATTGATTCACATAAAAACAAAATCAAAATGTGATAATTTTTTATGAGCACATAGATAAAATGATGTAGATCATATCCAACGGTTTTATTTTGATTTTAAGTTTTAAATTTTGAGTTATTAAAGTTTTTAAAAATTGAGACATGGTGAAGGCACAAAAAATGGAGGCATTTGAACCCTCTATTTTCAATCTTCAATTACAAAATATGCAATCACAAAAAATGAATAAAAGTAGGCAGATGGAGCGTGAGGCATCCAATCTAGCTTCAAATAAAAATAGCTCTTTTCTACAACCAAATTCTATATTATTTAGTTTGTACTACGAAAATAATTCAAAGCGAGATTAACATTTGTATCAGCATATAGCATCATAATTATGTATTAGAAGTTACTGGATCTAAACCACCCATCAATCCATCATGTCACTTATATCTAAGCGTTTTGGTTTTATATCTAAGTGCGAATCCTGTTTGATTTAAATCTGCAAGCCCTTCTTTGTTACCATGTTAAATCTGCATGTGCAAAGCAACCCACGAGTACAGCATGATAAAAGGAACTTTATTTTTGAAATTCTTACTGCAACAAACTAGTCACATTATTTGTACAGCCACCGCAGGATCTAAATCTACCATTATTTTTTTTTTTCCTATTTTAACCAGTGATCAGTTATTATTTAAATTATTTCATTTTCTTTCAAAAAAAAACGAGCTCTCTAACAGGGTTCAGCTCTTAATGAACGAAACTCCCTTGTGTATGCTCTCTGCCAATTCCTTCTTTGCCTTCTCTAATCCAGACCTGCCATTTCCAGTTTTGAAATACTAAGTTTAGTTTTTTCTGGAAGACTGGAATAAGCCAAATAAAATTTATATTACTAGGACACTGAAAATAAGTCAATCAATACAATACAGATTATTAGGAAACAAAAGAGATTTTACCTCTCAAATTCATTTAATGGACCCAGGGGCATAATTTCCTCCACACCTCCTCTACCTAGACGCACTTTTGAGGCAAAGAAAGGAAGCTCGGTCACCTTAACCAAAACAGAATTATAGACATAGTCAGAAGAAAAGCTTAATAAATGTTTGTAAATTAGACAAGAAATTTAGTCTTGGATTTTCATTTCCTTTGTCCAGTACAGCATGTACAGATATGTGAAACTGGTACAGGCTAACACCAATTTTTTTTTTTTGTGAGAAAAGTAAACATAGCCCACTGATTTCATTGATGAAATCAGAAAACTAAAAGACAGGTACCAAGTGGTCCGATTTAGTTTATATCGTTTTTTGCCTTTTAGTTGCTTATTAACAACATAAAAGCCAGAGTGAAGCAAAATCGATTCTAATGCACAAGTTGTCTGATAATGGCTAACCAAAATTAAACTCAACCAAATATCAAATCATGTAGAGAGAGAGAGAGAGAAAGAGAGAACCTGAGAAGCAACATAGGAGCACTCCACAATACCAGCATCTCCACGCAATCCACGCAAGCATGCATCAGCGAATTGAGCAGCCGCATAAGCCTTAAAACCAGTACCATTAGCATATGATCAATGACAAATTGGCTAAAATATTGACAACATGGCAGTAATGGCACTGACAAGTTTATGAACACTAACCATTGATAATGTAGCGGAGCCTGTACCAGCTTTTGCCTGAATTAAAAAAAAGTTTTATTGAAACAATAAAAAGATCAAATGTTAATAGCTGTCTTCATTTTTATTATTAATTTTCCTTTGGAAAATAGATCCACCAGCCTGTTGAATATTTCAAAAGACAGAAATTGACATAAAATCAAGGAAAATAAACTACTGTCAAATGTTGGATACAGTTACTGAGGTTAACCAGCATCTAAATTTGGTACTGAGTACTGAGCATGAAAGCTAAGCAAAAAAAAAAAACAATTAATGAGCAAGAAGTCTTGATAATACCAATAACAATGAAAGAACACTAATACCTCAACTACTTCTGTTCCCCCATTCTGTATGCGGTCCGTTAAATAAGCAACTTCTTCAGGTGTGAAGCTTGAAGGAGGTTTTACCTGTGAAAATTAATTAGTTGTGACTGAGAGAGAGAGAGAGAGATGTGGCAGCCTCTGCCAAGGATTAAAAAAAAAACAGAGAGATGTGGCCATACGGCTCATACCTGGGAAAGGAGGGGTAGAATTGTCACACCAGCATGGCCACCAACTACTGGAACGTTGACATCCCTTGGGTCAAGTCCCAGCACCTCTGCCTGTTTTAAACAAAACACAGCACAAATGATGAAGAAAGGCCAAAAAGGGTACAAATAGAATATATCCTTTAAGTAACTGCTGTATTGACCAAAAGTTCAACTGTAAATATACATCGTTATTCTAGATTAGCTACATAGGCTCCAATTCATTTGTGCAAATATACTCCAACCAAGCCTAGAAAAACAGACAGAAAAAAACAGCATCCAAATTTAGATTGCCATGCCCAATTTATCGCCCTGTTTCACTTAACATCTAGATCCTAAAAAAAAAATTAGCAAGGGAACATATAACTGAATCCATTTCACCAATCAATCAATAGAGAATACAACTCACCACAAAAGTATTAGCTCTGACGACATCCAGTGTCGTCACACCTAACAGCCTTCTTGGATTGTATGTGCCAGCCTTCTTGAAAACCTCTGCGGCTATAGGTACAGTCGAGTTGACAGGGTTGCTTATCAGAGTTACAAGGGCATTGGGGCAACACCTGGCAACCCCCTCGCAAAGCGTGCGCACAATACCAGCATTGATGTTGAACAGGTCGTCTCTTGTCATGCCGGGTTTACGAGGCACACCGGCAGGGATTATTACTAGGTCCATCCCAGTCAGTGCATTGTCTAGTTGGGCCTGACCAACAAAACCCTTTACCTAAAGAAATAAGAGAAATGGCATCGATGGTTGTCATTCAATTATTTTTTATCTGCTTCAAGTCAGGCTCTATTATGTGATTCTTGCCAACTAATTATAAAAAATTTCAAATTTTATAAAATACTGGTTTCAGAAAAAAAAAGGGTGCATTTTGCAAACAAAAGGCTCTAACTTCAAGCAAACCTAGCCAACATTAATCATCATCTGAGCAGTCAAGAGTTGAGTATAAGTCCAACTACTAAGGAGTTCAGTTTAGTAAGTACAACCTTAGCGAGCATTAATCGTCACCTGAGCAGTTAAGAGTTGAGTTTAATAAGTACAACTACCGTGCTTAAGCTTACTAAGGTTTTTGTGAACTTAACCTCAAAAAATTGTTCAATCAACTCCAACTGATGAACTTCAACCTTTAATGTCAGTCTACTTGACAAGCCAATCAGTTAAATTTCAATTTCGTTTTGTAAACGGTCAAGATAAAGAGGTCAACAATGTTGAGAAATACATGCACCAGAATACTCGACTCTTCAACATCTTGATCTTACACAAAAACAACCTAAGAAAAACTAAAAAAATGGAAGTAAATGGTTAGCTCATCAAGTAGATCAAGCTCAATTGTTCAAATCGTTGTTACAATCCAGTCTGAAGTTTTTGCCCCTTTGTTAGCTACAGCTCAATGTTTCAAATCCATTGTTCAAAGCCTATCAGAAGCATTTGAGATTAAGCTCCCAAACCCCCCTTCGTTAGCTTAAGTTCACAGTACCTGTACTCAAATTTACTTGGTTTCAACTATACTGGAATAACCGAAATTTCCCTTTGTTATCATTTTTTTTTAATTAGTAACTGAAATTTCCCTTTGTTATCTTTTTTTTTTTAAATTAGTAGGCAGCATGCTAGCCATTATATTGAAGAAGAAGAAAAAAACGAGCAAGGGGAATTTACAAGTGGGAGTATAAGGGACAAAGAAGAGATGAACGTGGTCTAAATAAATTAATAAACTGTTATAATTGTTGTGAGTCATGAAATTCTGTAATCTCAACCTAAGAAGTAAAAATTAAAGTCATGATGGTCAAACAAAAAAAAAAAATATTCTGGTACTGATACACAAAACCAATCTCCTTCTTTTGGCCAAATATTTCACTGACCCTCCACTGGGCCAATAGCTTGCTGTTAAGCCTCAATTAGTTTACATTGTCGTGTCTCCAACCAAATTAGCCCTCAAGTGCACATCCAAAAAACAATAAACAAAAGAGAATGCAACCTAATTTGTTACAATTGAACTCTTACCACAGCACTGGTGTTCATGTGGCTCAGATCTGCTGTGACTCCAGGGGTGTTGACAACATCATAGAGATGAAGTACTGAAATGAGAGGATTCATCTTCATGAGCATTGCCAGAGGTTGCCCGATACCACCGGCCGCACCAAGGATTGCCACTTTGAATCCTGGTGCACCTCCTTTTGCCCTGCACATCGATTGTCTCAGCAGAGATGTCTCCTCCATCTATCAGGAATTAGACGTTACTTATACTTGGGAAAAGCTTGTAGCAAATGAACTTTAAATAGCTATCTTTATAATTCCTAAGCTTTTGTTTTGTCATCATATTTTGGGGTGAAAATATTAAATTGTAGAAGCTATAAAAAAAGAATTACCAGGAGTTTTTTCAACCAGAAATAAACCTCTCAAATACATGATCTTATATAAAATGTTATGTTCTGTACAAAGGGCAGTAATTTAATATACAACTCCAAAGGCCAGTTTGCAATTACTGTCCAATTGCTATTGCTATCATCAATAATAGCCCACAAAAATATGTGTGCAGATCAATAACAAACAGTTTGGCTAAACAGTTAACTAATATATCTTTGCAATAAAATTTTAAGAGTAACATTGCAAGAAGCAGAATTAGAAACAACTACAATTGTAATCCATATTATATGTTCTTACTGGAAAGCGCTAATGCCGGAATCATGTTTCCAAATTTATGCTAAGTTCATATTCTGAAAAGTAACTTTTCATAACCATTGGTTTAATTCATGATATGAAAAGGTGGGCTTCATACAATCACTTATGACAACAAGGCCATCATACGCGTGCATACCAGGTTCAAATCATCAAAATTGGTTAAATTAAAGACGGATATAATAAAATTAGCAAAACACCTTCTCCGAATCGAAATTAAGCTCCTGAGAACAACCGGATAATCCTAATCGTAGCAACAAAAAAATGAGTATTGAATCTAACCTGCGAAGAGGGAGGATGAAGGTGACCGGATATCTTGGCGATACGCTCTGCGCTGGATTGCATATTTCTGAAATCAAATTTCACGAACGGAGATAGAAAGAGAGAAGAGAGGGAGGTAGTAACGAGCAAGTTGCAACAAGCTAAAATAGATCGTATAAAGTGATGGGAATGGAAACGGATTTGTTAATTTATTTTTAGCCCTCAAACACGAACCCAATTTTACCACATGAAGTTCTTGATGACGTCTTTTTTTTATAATACATTTTTATTGACTTTGAAAAATTCGATCACAAATTATATTAGTGAAAATGGGCAAATATCTATTAAGCTCAGTGATATAACTTATCATAATAAAAATATGTACTTTGCATTATAACTGCTCATATCGAATATGACGTAATTTAAAAACTAATATATAAAAAATTAAGGTATACCACGTGCTTAAGCTTTGACGCCATTTATTTGCATAGGTTTAGAATGCGAAAAGTGACTTCATTTGTGTAGTACCATATTGAATACATATGTTTGTCGTCTTTTTTATTACAAGGAGCAAATCATGCACTTGATGTATTTGATTTTATTAAATGAAGACAATATAAATGGAAAACAACATTTATTTTTAAAAAGAAAGGGAAGTATAAGAGGGGAAATGACATTTTTTGACTATTCCCATTACTCATTTGTATTATTAAATACCATATGATTTTTTATTAATGAACATTTATTGAATAATTTTGGTCTAACTTTAATTTGATTAGAATGCTATAAAATAAACATTTATTAATAAGATTTATTGTCAATGAAAAGAGTGAGTCTATGGTACTATGCATAGAACATATTGGTTCATACTACGGATCAATATTTTCGTTTTCAAAATTCTAACAGTTGATCCGAACCGTTCAACGTGATTCTCATATGAATATATACTTGCAGACCGAATTTTATAATTTTTATAATTTTTTTACTATTTTTTAAGATAGGTAGAAAATCACTTGATCTAAAAATTCTGGACCATCCAAAAATAGTGATTTTCTACCTATCTAAAAATAATAATAAAATGAAAAAAAATGAAAAATTTAGTCTACAAGACTACAACTACATATTCATATGAAAATCATGTTAAACGGTTTGGATCGACCGTTAGAATTTTGAAAACAAAAAATATTGATCTATAGTACGAACCAATCTGTGATATGCATAGCACCATAGACTCGCTCCAATGAAAATATCAAACCTAACAAATTACATAGAATATTGTAGGGACATAATGTAATATAAAATTTCTTTATTAATGATACATAAAGTCTTAAACTAAATTCATATTAATAATATGGAAACAACTGATACTAAATAGTTTTACTTTGAATAAAATTACTTCAACTTTTTTTTGTTGGAAACCTGTAGGTTTGATATTGTTAAATAATAAAGGTCCAGTACAAGATATGTCTAAAACTGATAAAAAACAGTTGGACTGGTATAAAACCGTGATGTAATTTGCTAGCTAAATTAAAACTACATAAAGAAAAATTACTTCAACTGCTAGCTCCTTAAGTGTATATATATAATGAGTAGGGTTAAAATACCCCATTAGTTTTGTGCTCCATCATGTCCCAACATCATTATCTCTATTTTCAAAGTCTAAATAATCAATCTGAACCATTCAGCATGATCTTCATATTAAAATGTGCTTGGATACAAATTTTAGAATTTTTTTACTAATTGTTTAGAGAGGTACAAAATCACTATTCTTGAATGGTCTAGAATATTCTTAAAAACAGTAATTTTGTACCCATATTAAAATAGCAAAAAAAAATTTAAAAAATATAAAATTTTGTATCCAAGCCACATTTTAATATGAAGATCATCTTGAGCGGTTCGGATCGATTGTTTAAACTTTAAAAATAGAGATAACTATATTAAAATATGATGGGACACACAACCAATGAAGCATTTTAATCCTACTCATATATAATTTAATTAAAATTCAGTGACATACATACTGTAAAATTGCCCGGCTCTTCAATCTCTTGGAGAGTTCGGTGGGGGCAATATGGTGTACATAACAACATTATCACCTTTGTTTTATTACTTTCCATGTTGTTTTGCGTGAAAGGTAAAATTGTCGCTTAGTTAGCAATTGGATGATGTGACATGATCGAACGGTATAATTAATTGTTAGTTCAATTCAAGAGGATTGTATTGATCAATTTTATTGGGAAGCACGCTTCTCAATCCTTATCTCGTTATCTTTCAGCCCAAATGAAGCCCATTGAGATTCTTGTTATATGTTGGTCCATCTATAGCCCAAATTATGAAACTAATCCAACTAGATTTTCCTCAAAACTTGTTGGTACTAGGCCGAAGGTTTAAGTTTGTTTTTGATATGCCAATTGTCAAGATTTTTATTTTCCGAATTTTTATAGACAAAATTCAGTTTAATTAAAGTCTTCTTTAACAAATTTATTGATATATATCCAACAGAAATATTATAGGTTAGTGCGGATCTAATATTGTTGTGAACTTTTATATTTTAACCAGACAATAACGCATGTAAAAAAAATGACAGAAGACTTATTACATTACCAAAGTAAAGAAAAAAAAAACAATAAGCTCTGGAGTTCACATGTTATGTCAATTTATAGTTGATATTTAGAGTAGTATAAAATATTTATATGAGGTGTAAATATATATACGGGTAATATTTTCAACTGCATTAGAATTATCTGGCATCTATAGTTGTGTACCTATCGTCACTAATAACACAACGATTGAAACACTCAGCGTAAAATTATTGCTGTAATACATTTTTATTAGGTACTAATTTTGTTATCGGGAAGCTTTTAGGGTTGCAAGTGAAACTAGATCATTTCCGTTTTATCCCAGCTGGCCATTTTTTTCCTCACAAGGCCATGGAAGTCAGAGTGTCAAGCCCAAGTGATCAATATTGCATGGGCTATTGGACGACGCCCCATGTAACGAACCAAATGTTTCGGCGAGAGAGATCTTTGGAAAACCAAATCAACTTACATGGATAGATTTTGAATTAATCCCGTGAAATGGGATCCGGGAAGCGAATTTGTGTTGGGTTACCGTTTGGTACTAGGACGGGGCCCTTTTTTTTTTTGCTTGGTTTGATACTCTGCGAGTTCAATTGGTGGCTTTCGAATGAGATGGCATCTATTTTACTATTTAGGTAGATTTGTAGGAGTTTGCATGTAAATTTTTTAGGGTGCAAGTCTGTCTAATTTAATTAATCCGATCAATTCAAACGATTTGATTATTTGATTAAAGATTATAGAATCTGGAGCGTCGGCCTTCACATTTCTTCTTCTTTCAAAAAAAAAACATGGATTCATAATTTGATTTGATAGATGCGTATTGAATTTTTTATAAATCTGATAATAAATTCTAGATGTGAATTTTGTAAAGAAGTTGAGTTAAACTCGATCCGATAAGGTGGTACATTAATTTTTAATTTTATTACCGCTTAATATATTAAATGTTTTTTTATTTTGTTCATTATAACTAATGTTAATTGTGCTTTCATAAAAAAATTATAACATAATTCCTCAAACTTGTAAAATCCGACTGCTTTAGGGATGATTTTTTTTTTTTATCATTCACAATGTTTAATCACATATTAATTATTACAAATGATTGGGATTAAAATGATCCATTGGTTTTGTGCACCAATCACGCTCCACATCTTTATCTTTATTTTCAAAGTTCAAATAGTTGATCCGAACCACTACATGATCTTCATATTAAAATGTGCTTTAAGAGAGGTACAAAATCAGTGTTTTTAGATGATTCTTGACCATTCAAAAACAATAATCTTGTATCTTTCTTAAAAAATAGTAAATAAATTCTGAAAAATACAAAATTTGATTTCCAAGTAGATTTTATCACGGATATCATGTTAAGCAGTTGGAATTGATTGTTTAATCTTTGAAAACGGAAAACCAACGAGAAATTTGAATCCTGCTCCTTGTTATAAATATTATAATCCAACTACAAATCTACAATGAATGAGATTGCCGATTTAAATAAAAACTCACCACTCTGACACCCGTTTTTTTATTAATAGGAAAAACAAATAAAAAATATCAATGAGGAATAGTTTTGTTAGATTTTGAAAAATAGAAAAAACGTTATGGTTTGTAACGTCCAGGGCACTGTAGCTGGACGTTATAAACTATAACGTTCAGTTAATCTGATCGCTAATTATTTCTAATTAACAAAAAACACTGTAGCTCGACGTTATAGACCATAATGTCCAGCTACAGTGTTTTTTTTTTTTTTGCTTTGGTATGCAAATTTTTTTGAATCGATATCTAAATAAGAAGTTAAATTGGAACGGTAGCAAGCATGAATTGGAGCAATGAGATCTAAAAAAGGACCTAGAACAGTTAAATTAGATTACAAAAGCATCTGAGATGATTGAACTGCTAAAATTTTCAAGAAAAACAACGCCAATCAGAATCATCAGTTTGAGCTGATTGTATGGTTTTGGCTGGACGTGAAACTCTATTACGTCCATTTTTATTTTTTTGCTTTTTTAGTTAATTAGCAAGTGTGGGGTTTATGGTTTAAATTAGCTGGACGTGATGCTTGATAACGTCTAGCTAGACGTGATGGTTGATCACGTTCTTTCTATATTTCGAAATTTCATAAAATTCTACTGCTATTTCGATATTTATTTATTTATTTTTCTATTAATAAAAAAATCGGCTCTGACACGTCTAGCCTCTGTGCAATGCGCATTTAGTGTTTGAGTTGACGTATGTATACACACTGAAAATTCTATTATTGCAAAAGATTCATGTTTTGAATCTCGTTATATATATATATTCATGAGTTAGCTACGGTGCTACGCGTAGCATAGAGGGCCTCCGTGCTACGGCTCAATATTTGAGTTTTTAAAATTTTAACGGTCGATCCGAATTGTTCAATATGATTTTCATATGAATGTGTACTTGCAAATCAAATTTTACAATTTTTAGAAATTTTTTACTATTTTTTTAGATAGGTAGAAAATCACTTGATCTGAATAATACAAATTTTTTACCTATCTAAAAAAATAATAAAAAAATTCTAAAAAATTTAAAATTTAGTTTGCAAGTACATATTCATATGGAAATCATGTTGAACGGTTCAGATCGACCGTTAAGATTTTGAAAACTCAAATATTGAGCCGTAGCACGGAGGCCCTCTATGCTATGCGTAGCATATTAGTATTTTTCTATATATATATATATTGTAGAGCTATGGTCGATGTACATAAATTTAAGGGGGAATTTCATGTATATCCCTCAAAAGTTTCAATATTACGTATTTATCCCTCTAAAATTAATAATTACATATTTATCCTTGAAAATTTTACAAACTCACATATTTATCCAATCTAACTCAATAACATATAAAGTATCTCTAAAAATAATTAAATAATATTTTTTATATTTGAAATTTG
The DNA here is from genome assembly GCA_025461125.1 of Carex kokanica. Classification (NCBI taxonomy): domain Eukaryota; kingdom Viridiplantae; phylum Streptophyta; class Magnoliopsida; order Poales; family Cyperaceae; genus Carex; species Carex kokanica. The sequence goes on from JAJGRX010001348.1 coordinate 651,229, forward strand.
TTTTACAATATTAATTAAGAATATGTTGACCATTATGTCATTCGTTTGTGTCACTTTAGTCTGCCTGAGTTATATTCTCTTTAAGGCGCCGAATCTCCCCCTTCTCTCTCGAAACGTGCCAAATCACGGATTTCTTCCAGCCTTCTCTTGTCGCCTCCCCTCTCACAGGTTTCTATCGCTCCTCGCTACTTTAATTTTTCCATCTTCGTTTGGAGAGAGAGGCTAGAGTTTTGGTGTCTTAGAGAGAAGAGAACTCAGGCAGACTAAAAAGATAGAAACAAAGGGCATAATGGTCAATATATTATTAATTAATATTGTAAAATTAGTTTTAAAATTTAAAAAAATATTATCTAATTATTTTTGGAGGTATTTGATATGTTATAGAGTTAGATTGGACAAATATGTGAGTTTTTACAATTTTCAAGGATAAATATGTAATTATTGATTTTGGAGGGATAAATATGTAATATTGAAACTTTTGAGGGATATACATGAAATTGCCCCTAAATTTAAATCGTTGTGGAGATGCATAATTCTGTTTTTATTTTAGTATGAAAAGTGGTAAAAGTAAAACTCATTTTCAGAACCGGTAAACAAACGAATAGGCGTTAAGAAATTTGAACCCTTTTCTCACAAAAAGAAGTCTCAATCAATTGGAAATAAGGTGCACTAATTTGTCGGCTTCTGCTCAATTATTTGTGCAAGTCTTTGGAAATTCGCATCCTCTGAGATATCTCAAACTTTGCGTGACTTATGGAAAATCGCAACCATTCAAATAAGTTCTACACGAATCTCGAAGCACAAATAATACTCCCCCCGCGCTATCCCCAAATAGGCACCGGACACGTCGGTCACGCAAAAGTTGAGATATCTCAGAGGATACGCACTCAGTCTTTGGACGGTGTAATAGACAACGAGTGTCAGTTTTTCTTTAATTAATCGTCTGTGATTGAAAGTGTTGCTTTATTTATTTTATGCCTACTCTTATTATATTTGTATGTGCTGTCTTGTCGAATGGCATGGTGCCAGAGCCCAACAGGATTATTAGTGCTGTCTGTGATTGTTATAATATAAATTTGAAAATTCATTTTTTTTTTCAAAATACATTTGCTAGCTTCCTAAGTATATTGAGTTCATTAGTATCTGCTTAACTTTTAATTATATTTTTTCTTTGAAAATATCATGCACTTTAATTTCTCTAGAAAACAAAATTAAAATAAATTGCAAAATCATATACGAATTCCAGCTATCGGTGGATGAAGTTAGAATAATCTTGACACTTGATTTTATATTTCTCCTTCTTTCATGAAATTAGAGTAATCTTAATTATAATCACTTAAATTATATTTATTTATTGGACACCAAAATTACCATTATACCTCACACTCCTCTAACCGGAAAAAAACTAAAGTTGTTATACTTTCTTCTCTATATAAAAAGTATAAAACAATTAAATAGAGAATAATATCTAAGGGTGTTGGAATTGAAAATAAAGGACTATGTATATATACTGATATGTTTTTTACTATTTCACAAGTGAAGGGAAAATTGTAAGAATTTTAACTAATGTCTCTAACTAAAAAAAAAAATATGAAAGATTTTTTGAGTTTTGATGAGAAAATAGGCAACTACAATTTTCAAGACAAGTCAGACATTTAAAACATTCTGAAGGACCTAAGAACAATTACCATCAGCACAATATTAGAGATTACAAAAAAAAAGATAATAAAAAAGAAAATGATGAACATAACAATATTACCATCCGACTCTCGCAAAAATTATAAAATCAACTTTAACGTCGGTTGCTGGCATTTGCATTTTCTTCGTGCGACACATGGTTGCCTGTTTATTTAGCGATTTTTTTTTCGTTACCATATTTTAAAAAATAATAAATAAAATTGACATGGATTTTGGAAAATTTTCTATTTTACCATAAATGCAGCTAATAGTTGCGCTTCCAGTTGAGCAGCGTAGCTAATAGGAACGTTCCTGTCTTGAGTTGTGTGGGGCGTAGCTAATAGTTAGTCCATGATAAAATTAAATTTTTTCAGGAACCCATATCAATTATGTTAATTTTTTTTAAATGTTAACAAAAAAAATTCGGTCTATTCTACATAGATTATCACTCATAATATAAAACTTCAAAAATACTATAAAGCTCGAGTTTTAGATCAACATGTCTAAACTAGAAATGTATAGTTAGTTGCTTACCTGTTTGATGAGGTGAAATCAGAAAATTAAAATTGAGATAGATGAATATATCATATATGTCATGTAATTTCACTTTCCGAGTAAGATTAATAATATTAACTTTTGTAAAATAAAATTTTAATTTATAATTTCAAAATTTTCAATTTAATTGAGTTTTAATACTAATAATATATGTCATGTAATTTCATACTTTTCCTTTACCTCCCTCGCTCATACCTTTTTGTTTATAGGTAATAATTTGGTGCGAAGCATGGCGGTTTGTATCAGTCTATATATATAACCACGTATCTTAAATAACTTAGCCACTATGGTGTGATTAATTAATTATAAACAATGTTCTATAACCAATTAAGCCTTGACGTAAGATATTAGAATATTTATTCGGATTTAAAATCTTTTTAAATAAAATCAGCTGGTCAATTTGATCAGTATATTTCGAATCGAACGGTCCAAACTGAAAAAAAAACTGAGCCTAATTTTCTGGTGTGAAATAATAGCAAATAGAAGCCTATAATATGTCTCAACAGAAATAATGCAATAATAAAAAGGTCGAGGGGTAGCATACAATTAAGCCCTCTTCGTCTAACACTAGTCAGAGCTTGCTAAGCAATGACAGTGATCCATGTAAAATATTCGATAAAATAAATGCACCGATCACTAATAATTTTGTCCTTTTGACTACAATTTAGCACTGGCGGGCCAATTTAGTCTTAAATCAAGGATCTACGCTCCTTTTTTGGTGACAGATAATTAAATTTGAAGTGACACTCTTGGACTTCTCTTTGACCATCTCACTTTTGTTTTGATGGTATTGACACTTCACCCGTGCGAGTGGAAAAAAAAAAGCAATTAGCCTTAAAAAAAGGATCAGGTTAAGAATTAAGTTAATAGGAACAAGAAAGCCAATATTAATTGTACATTTGAATAAGCAAAGAATATCTAGAATGTTAGATAGATGCATATCATGCATTTTTTTATCCTTTAAAAGATAAATTATTAGTAAGATTGACAATACTAGAGAACTAACATTTTATCTAGTAATAAAGGCATATAGTCTTTATGTGAGAGATTGTGAATTCAAAATCCGGATAGAGAAAATTCTTTTTTATTATAATAATAAAAATATTAAATAGTTAAGTGACTTAACTTCTAACATTTACTCAACAAAAAAAAAAAATTTGACAATACTCTGTACCATTTCTTTCACCAATTAATTTCCTTTACATATATAGTATTTTGAGACCAAATAATACTAATTGGGCATGAATACTACACAAAGTGTTGTACTTAAATGAATGATTATTGGAGAGTAATTAACCAAGTGCTAGTTCAGTAGTTTAGATATTGATCGGATTGGCATTGCTTCTATCGAAATTTCAACCGGGTCCTGCATCTCACACCTCAGTGACCTCACTTCAATGGATGATTCTTGACTAATTGGATTAGATTGAATCGGGTCGGATTGTTTTAAAACAGCCGATGCCGCATTTCAACGAATCAGATCAACCTTTGTAACATTATATTTATATACTGTTATTTACTGGTAAGTGATTGAGCTATGTTTCACAAGAGCACCCTAAAAATGGTAATCGGCATCATAACACGGCCTATAAAATTATGACCCTATTGTAACATAACAGTTAATGATTTGCTCTTCTTAGAATCAGTCGGGTTTAGATATTGACAAAGCTATTTTGATTTCAATATGTGACAAAAATAAAAAGATATATGACTAATACGCTGCATGCAGTCAAACCGGCTCAATATTTTTGCCCGAATCAGTCAGGCATTGCAGTGTTGAGGTTCCGCAACTATTTTGGTAGGCTCTGTTTTTGTATTTAATGAAATTAATTAGTTTAATTAATTCTTGAGCAGTGATCGAGATACAATGCACGACTGGTGCTTAATTGAGGCAAAATTACAGTAACTGAGTCTTAACTAATCAAACTGAAGCCAGTTTTATAGTTTAATAGCAAAATTGATGTGGGTTTGTCCCCAATGAGTATTTGACTCTCACAATTTGAAAGTTTGCCTCTACCTTGATTTGTACCATTAATTCTGAATCACGTTTTAGCAGTTTAGTAAGGATCGATCCGATCATGTTAGATAATCATTTCAGAATCGTGACATCATGACAATAAAGTCGGATAATTAGTACAGTTGGAATTTTTTTTTGAGTAAAGTTGGATGTCAAGTCATCCAACTGATTTAAAATTTACAAAAGATCTTCTATTTGAATTTCGAACCTGCAACTTTTCATATGAAAAACGTGGCTGTAATTTAATTAGGATCAACTGCACATTTTGGCGGTTCAGGCTTTTGCAAATTGAGGATAAATATTTCAAGCTAACAATTTTTTACTGTTAGGGTTACTATTTTTCTGCAAAAAATTATTGATATATGATCAACGATAAATTCAAGATGAAGATATTCCAAATCCTTATCGGAAGCGTGGGTTATACAAGACTCTAGTGGAAGAAAATCAATACTTTAACTAATCTTTGCGAAAATTGCGCACTTGAGGGGATGTGTTTAATTTGGAATAGTATTAGGATGAGTTCCCGAGTAGTCTCTTTTTAAATATCTCGATTAATGTTTCATGCAAACTAACTAGAATGCTTTAAATCTTGCATAGAGAACCTAATAAAAGCTGCAGTGTTCTCTGTAAAAATTAAGTCATCCCTTCATCCCTTCTGAGATCTGAAATTTAATTCCAACGCAGTTTGCAATTGAATCCTTATAAAAATGGAATGAACTATTATATGATAACTACAGTAGGCCCTTGGGTCATGTTTGGTTGTGGAATAAGAAATGGAGTAAATTCTTTACTCTGTACTTAAGCTGTCAAACAGAAGTAAAAAGAGAATAATATGTGAGTTAATCTGAAGTAAGTTCCTCCATCTTTTCAAGTGGACAACTCCACATTTATTTCGACTATAATAGAACCCGTTATCACAAGTAGGAATTTATTTTTTAACATCTTACTTCTTTAAACGGATTAATTTAAATCATGAATTCAACTATCAAACGAGAAGCAAAATATGAAAAATAAGATTTAGTAATTTAATCCTCATTAACTTTACTCCGTAATTAAACATAATTTTGAATGTTAACATTTTAGCCTTGACCTATTGAACTGAGAATGCTAGAAATTTCTTGCTCTTTATTTTACGTTTTTCTCTTGCTTGGACATATTTACAACGCTCTAATCTAACTCTTTGAGACCAACGATCAATATTTAAAACTTGATCCAACGCTTTGGATCCTGCCTAACGTTTGTTTCATTCCAATGTATAATTATTGCTTTATTCTCTCGTGTATAGTGTACACCATAATGCCCGACATTTTTATTAATACCCCAAGTTAATTAAAGATTATTAAAAATACCCATGGTCCCCGAAAAATTTTAAAAATGCCCATACCGGCCATTAAATGGCCGGTACCGAATAAAATGCCCAATCGGCCATTTAATGGCCGGTTCCGATTAAACTCCCCAGCCGGCCATTAAATGGCCGGTTCCGCCGAAAATTCAATCCTATATATTGGAGGCAGCAGCGTTTTTTTTGATTCAAAATTCATTTTATCAGATTTTACACTATCTCTCCTCGGTTGAGCTTTTTCTTCAAGATTTCTTCTTCTCTTCTCAAATTTGCAAGTAAGTCCTTCTAATTTATTATAATATTTTTTGTAGTGCAATATGGTTATGTAATGTTAGGATTTGTTAGTAATTACCAAAATTAGAATAATTTGTTAGTAATTACCAAAATTAGAATAATTTGTTGTAATTAGAGAGTAATTAGTGTAATTAGTCAAATTTTGGGTTTACGGTTTATGATTTTGGATAATTTATTTTAATTTAGTATAATTAGAATTAGTGACCATATTTAAGCGTATTTTATGATATCTTACCATAATTATGATAATTAAGTCTAATTTTTGGCAATTTAGCATAATTAGGATAATATAGCCTGGTGTATATGTTATTTAGCGTAATTAAGCCTAGTTAAGCCGATTTTAGCGTAATTAAGCCTATTTTGAACGGTTTTTTACCGGTATTAAGCCTATTTTAGCCGTTTTTTTAGTGTAATTAAGCATAATTAATCATATTTTAGCATATTTTGAGCGTAATTAAGCCTAGTTTAGCCGATTTTAGCGTAATTAAGCCTATGTAAGCCGTTTTTAGTGTAATTAAGCATTTTTTAGCATATTTTATCCTATTTTGAGCGTAATTAAGCCTAGTTTAGCATTTTTTAGCGTAATTAAGCCTATTTTGCACTGTTTTTACCGTTATTAAGCCTATTTTAGCCATTTTTTTAGTCTAATTAATCATATTTTAGCATATTTTGAGCGTAATTAAGCCTAGTTTAGCCGATTTTAGTGTAATTAAGCCTATTTTGAACTGTTTTTACCGGTTTTAAGCCTATTTTAGCCGTTTTTAGTGTATTTTAGCATATTTTAGCATATTTTAGCATATTTTGAGCGTAAGTAAGCCTAGTTTAGCCGATTTTAGCGTAATTAAGCCTATTTTGAAATGTTTTTACCGGTATTAAGCCTATTTTAGCCGTTTTTAGTGTAATTAAGCATATTTTAGCATATTTTGAGCGTAATTAATACTATTTTATCTGTTTTTAGCGTAATTAAGTCTATTGTAGTTGGTTTTCAGCGTAATTAAGCATATTTATGCTGTTTTGACCGTTGTTAAGCCTCTTTTAGCTGTTTTTTACTGTTGTTAAGCCTATTTTAGCGGAATTAAGTATATTGTAGCCTATTTTAGCTGTTTTTACCGTCATTAAGCTGTTTAAACCTATTTTATGCGTTTTAGAAGCGTAATTAAGCGTAATTTATTAAGCGTCGGTTAACATAATTTTATTAATGAAATTAGGATGGTTAGAGGACGGCCTAGGCTTCGTCCACTATCACCTATAGTTGACGAGCCGATCGGGACTGACAGCACAGAGCATTTCAGTCCTCTTCTGTGGGTGCCCCACCGCGATCACCGGATCTCACTGGCTTCTCGTGAGGTATGTATTATTTTTTTAAAATTTCATCAATTTTAATTGTTGTAACTCACCATGTGGATTAAATTTGTCAATGTAGGATAAAGATCTTTTAGATGTGAAGCTTCGGTGCGTTCGTTTGCCGTACTACCGGTTGATGAACCGGTACCTCGTCAATCTAGGCCTATACCAGATGGTGGACATCTTGGAGACTGGGAGTGGGATCATCAACGCGTCTCTCATAGCAGGATTGGTTGAGAGATGGCGTCCCGAGACGCACACGTTCCACATGCCGTTCGGAGAGATGACGGTGACTCTCCAGGACGTGAGTTCTCTCTGGGGGTTGGCTATCAGTGGCACCCCCGTCTGTGGCGTATCTGACAGCACGACGTTTGCTGCTCAGATTGAGGAGCTTTTGGGGGCTGATCCTGACTTCATCATTGAGAAGAGTGGAAAATCAAAATTTCACTTAAGGATGAAGAGGTTGCGCGAGCACTTCAGCGCGGGTCTGACAGAAGACTCCACCGATGAGGAGATTCAGAGGTAAAGACTTCAAATCTCTCGTGTTATTTTTATTTATTTAATTTTCGTTTGTTGATGAACTTATATTTCATGTTTGTTACTGCAGATATACACGTGGATACGTGATGGACCTATTTGGTTCCGTCATGTTTCCCGATTCTTCCGGTGACTGCATGGCGATGATGTATCTCCCGCTGCTGGCAGACCTGGAGCAGCCATCGCGTCTCAATTGGGGTGCGGCCATCCTAGCCCATCTGTACTTCCACCTTTGCCGTGCTTCTATGGTAAGTCCCTAACTATTATCTTACTCTTTTACCTAATAAATCAAGAAGTGGCACCCAACATATAAAATTATTACAAACTGCAGCCAGACGTGAGACAGATGTATGGGCCAGTACTGTTGCTTCAGCACTGGTCGTGGTCACGGCTACCGGTGGGCAGACCCATACCGAATGCGACACCAGCTTGGGGAGATCCCGACGATGTTCACTGCCCGGCATACGCCAAGATGTGTCACGGTACGCACCATTATCGCGATGCGACTCACGGGGGTACAGTGGGTATCAGGCCAGTTCGGTCACAGCTGCAGACTTTGACGGCAGAGCGGGTTGAGTGGACACCGTACGCCAGGCTGTACGATGAGGGGAGGCTACCGACGAGATGTTTCCAGTCGCAGGATATGTGGTTCTACATAGGGCCACTCGTACATTTCTGGATAGTGGAGCACCACTATCCGGATCGTGTACTCCGACAGTTTGGACATCCGCCGTTCATACCGATGGATCCAGCTTTGCCGAGTTCTACCATCACAGACCTGCACAAGTAAGTCGCTTCTCTTTTCTATTATTTTCTATTTACTTGATTTATTTTTATTGAATTTAACGTGTTCATTACAGGTTGTCTCACTTATCGCGTACGGAGCGCGACTGGAGCGATCACCACGCGTTCTATTGCAGTATATTGGCGCAGCCGCAGGACCACCACTTCTATGTACTCCCGGATGAGCTAGTTCAGACACCGGGCTATCCCGGAAGACATTGTTGAGGCACTCAGAGCCATTTGTTGTCATTATACCAAACCGGTATCCTCCATCACATGTCTGGAAAATCTTCTCGTAATTGGACTGCTCTGTCGGATCATTCGGGCGAACTTTGCCAACCTTCCGTAAATATGCATTGCACCTTGGATTTAGCTGCACAAAACAAACAGATGTTATTTCATTTTCACAGTATAGTTAAAAAAAATTTAACGAAATGTTTTACATTGCAAATACCTTAGCAAACTCTTCGAACATCTCTTTCAACTTTCTTGGCTTCTTCTTCTTAGCTCCTTCTCTGAACCTTTGGCCATACTACTTTTCTTTTCCACAGTTCTGGACCAGGTTGTCGGCAACATGCTGAATACAAAACCTGTGCACAAAAAGCTCTGGAGGCCATCCGTATTCTGCAGTCAGTGCAGCTTTGATCCCCTTGTGCTGGTCTGATATAACACAGACAAATTGGTTATATCCAAGCACTTCATTCCTCAACCATTGCAAGAAGAAACCCCAATTATCGGCATCCTCCTTATGCACGATTGCAAACGCAAGAGGCAACAATTGATTCTCGGCATCGTAGGCACAAGCTATCAATAGCCTACCCTCGTACCGCCCTGACAAGAAGCATGCATCTATGCTAATCACCGGTCTCAAGAACCGAAACGCTGCAATGCATGGACCAAACGCCCAAGCGACGGCCCTGAACTGAACTTCACCTTCCTTTATTACTCCTGTGTCTTTGTCTCGTATCGGACTGGTCAGAAAATGATACTTTGATCCGGGATTCTTGGCGCAAATTGCCATCAATAGTGGTCTCAGCAAGCTGTACGAACCTTCCCAACTACCAAATTCGCGGGCTATTGCAAGCTCACGACCCCTCCACAGTCGGTTGTATTTCGGGGTGACGTTATCATACACGGCCAACACACAGTTTGCCACCGACCGGATGCTCATACAGGGATCGGTCTTAATGCTGTTCTGGATGATATCAGCAATGATTGATGTCGTCAGACATTCATTGTCGGTCCTTGTATACTCTGTCCTGCATGTGTGAGGCTTGTCTTGCTTTGTTATAACCCACGCATCTCCAGTTCCCGATGGTTGTCCCCTGAGCTCGTAACCACAATGCCGGTCTTTGCACACCACATAAATCCGGCGGCTATCACTTTTCTTCATTCTTATTTCCTGATTCGAATGAACATGATGCTCTCTAATCTTCTTTATTAATTCATCTTTGCTTTTAAAAAATTGGTTTGCAGCTAGCTCACCGTTGTACTCGATTCGTGGCCCATAGGAACCAGTATCTGCTTCTCTAAATCGAGATATATCATTGAAGTCTGGGAATGGGTGCGTATCACTCCGCCCGGTAAGCGGCGCTGAGCCAGAGCTGCTTCGAATGGGCCCTTCGTCTGTTTCATCTGGATCATCAGAGACCCAGTCATCTCCATCATATTCATCTCCACTCTGCAGACGTTCACCCGGAATATCATTGATATTTTCAAAATCTGACCCAATTTCATCACGTATTGGTCCTGGGAATGGTAAAGGCGCCTCATGCACGGGTCTAGGTGGGGAACAAATTCGGAGTATTGGTTGAGGTGGTGATTGCGGGGCAAGTGGATAGTTGATTTCTGGGTTGGTAGGTGGATATTGGGTTTCTGGGTGAGTATGTGGATAGTAGGTTGCTGGATGTGTAGGTTCATAGTAGGTTTGTGGTTGTGTTGGAGGAACGACGGGAGTTTCCATTGCAACTGAGTATTGGCTGGAACTTCCAACCCCTGGCTCTCTCGGAACTCTTTTAACATAGATCTCTATTACAAAATCTCCGTTGGCCTTAAAATACCCACACAACCCTCTCCATGTATTTTCATTTGTAATTTTCGCAAGTGAATATTTCCCGGTATTTCCATTACAAACTCGGGTCCCCAATTCAAGGTTGTACCTTTCTGGATTATAACCGGTGTAATCGAAAATTATGACTTTCAAGTCCAAAAGAGATATATCATCGTTAACCATAGCTGAAGCAATTGGTTCTTTGTTGTAATAAGGCCCGTCTGTATTTTTTTCAATTTTACCACCACTGTGTATTGAAATCAATGGCATTGTAATCAAGCTACATTTCGAAAGTGATAATCATTTGTCAGGTTACTAATTTACACAGTTACTGAATAAAAAAAAATTAAAATTAATGAATTACTTACAATTAATTAATTAAAATTAAGTATAATTATTTAAAGTTAATCAATTTTAATTAATTAACTATAATTAATCAATTTTAATTAATTAACTATATTAATTAACTATATAATTAATCAATTAACTATAATTAATTAATTAAAATTAATTAACTATAATTCATTAATTAAGATTAATTAACTATAATTCATTAATTAAGATTAATTAACTATAATTCGTTAATTAAGAATAATTAACTATAATTCGTTAATTAAGATTAATTAACTATAATTAGTTAATTAAGATTAATTAACTATAATTAGTTAATTAAGATTAATTAACTATAATTAGTTAATTAAGATTAATTAACTATAATTAGTTAATTAAGATTAATTAACTATAATTATTGAAAATTAATTAACTTTAATTAATTAAAATTAATTAACTATAATTAATTGATTAATTAATTATATTTAATTAGCTAAGTTTAATTAATTAATTAAATTTTTTTAATTAACTATGATTAATTATAATTAATTTATCATAGTTAATTAATTTTAATTAATTAATTTTTATATTAAAAAAATTAATTAATTTTAATTGATTAATTTTTAGATTAAAAAAAATAATTAATTAAAAAATAAAAAAAAAATTAAAAATTAAATTAAAAACATAAAGAAAACGTACCTTTGCTGCTTTGCTGCTGCGACTTCGGCTGAAGAATTCTGAACGTCTTCGGCTGCATTTATAGGCTGTGAAAAGTGGAAAACCGAAAAAGGCACGGGGCCGGCCATTTAATGGCCGGTTGGGGATTTAATTAGGTACCGGCCATTTAATGGCCGGTTGGGGATTTAATTAGGTACCGGCCATTAAATGGCCGGTTGGGCATTTTATTCGGTACCGGCCATTTAATGGCCGGTATGGGCATTTTTAAAATTTTTCCGGAACCGTGGGTATTTTTAATAATCTTTAATTAACTTGGGGTATTAATAAAAATGTCGGCCATAATGCTCAGTTAAACGGTGAAATTCTTTTAAATACCAGGCACTTTTCGAGAAATCCTTTATAGCCTTGTATTTAATGTTTTTAATAAAGACGATATTGTTTGGAGCGATGTGACTTTAAACCATTCTAGTTTTTCCGTGCAACAGTACCGTTAATGTTTACTGAGTCAAAATAAAACTGCTGCTTTTTAAAAAGGGTAAAAGTTTTTCATGTTTTAGTCAAGTCATATTATCTATACTTCTATATTTGCCGACATTTTTAAAATTACCCAAAGTTCATAACAAATCGCTAAAAATGTCTAGACCCGCTAACTTTTATTAAAAATGTCCAAACCGGCTATTTAATGGCTGGTCTCCTGATTTAATTTTTTTTTATAGAGACAAATAGCTAAAATGCCGAAATATAATACTAAAAATCGAATTTTTAAGTTAAGTACTTGTCAAATTAATTTTTTGATAGCATATTTACCGGTTTTTTTATTAAATATATCACACAGACTGTTTCTTGTTTGAACATACAAAATGAAAGATACTCAATATTAGAATGCTGGTTATTGTCAAATTAAATTCACTAGCCGCATGCGAACACTAAACATTAGATCAGTAATTTTTATACGACACTGTCGCCAGCAGCGCAAACGGGTCGTGGTGTGTCCACCGATGATAAAAAACTTCAACTCAATTTTTGAAGCACTAAACGACATTTTTTTGCAATTCTGATTTCGTCGGCCCCCTGGAGATGATCCCGAGGGCGCCATCCATCTCGTCTCGTCCCAAGCTTTCCGAATTGGGGTCGTACGCGCAAATCCGAGTTTCCTAGCCAAAGTTATAGCCGTTTATAGCTTTTTAAAAAACAACGATGCTTTCGTGCAAAACACCGATGATGCACCAATGCTTTATGCACGGCTTGTCGACGGCAGAAGTGCATCGATGTTTCATTACAAAAATATCGATGCGTCGCCGATGTTTTTTCAGCACTATCCTGCTTAATTACAAAAATATCGGCGACGTATCGATGTTTCGTTAGCCTTAGCACTGGCAATTAAGCAGGGTAGTGCTGAAAAAACATCAGCGACGCATCGATGTTTTTGTAATGAAACATCGATGCACTTCTGCCGTCGACAAGCCGTGCATAAAGCATTGGTGCATCATCGGTGTTTTTGCACGAAAACATCGTTGTTTTTAAAAAAACTTTAAACGACCATAACTTTGGCTAGGAAACTCGAATTTGCGCGTACGACCCCAATTCGAAAAGCTTGAGATGAGACGGGGTGGATGGCGCCCTCGAGAACATCCCCAGGGGGCTGACGGAATCAGAATTGGAAAAAAAACGTCGTTTAGTGCCTCAAAAATTGAGTTGAAGTTTTTTTTATCATCGGTAGACACACAACGATCCGTTTGCAGCTGCTGGCGACAGTATCGTATCAAAATTACTGATATGATGTTTAGTGTTCGCATGCGGCTAGTGAATTTAATTTGACACTAACCAGCATTCTAATATTGAGTATCTTTCATTTTGTATGTTCAAACAAGAAACAGTGCGTGTGATATATTTAATAAAAAACCGGTAAATATGCTATCAAAAAATTAATTTGACAAGTACTTAACTAAAAAATTTGATTTTTAGTGTTATATTTCAGCATTTTAGCTATTTGTTTCTAAAAAGAAAAAAAATTAAATCAGGGGACCGGCTATTAAATGGCCGGTTTGGGCATTTTAATAAAAGTTAGCGGGTCTGGCCATTTTTAGCGATTCGTTATGAACTTTGGGTATTTTTAAAAATGTCGGTATATTTTCGAATGTCTTTTTTTTTCTATTAAATTAATGTGTAATTAATCATATTATTCATCATTATGCACTTCTTAATTGTATAAAAATATTATTGTGTCCAAATTTTTTTGGATACAGCATAATTTTCTATAAAAGATAACTTATTTTAAAAAAGCAATAGATCTTTCTTTTTCTGAATGAATTTTGAGAAACAAATTATAATAATAATACTCTCATAGTTGAAAGAAAATTAAATAAAAAACAGAACTCCGAAACATAATAAGGACTTTAGGTAATATAGAATGATACATTTGATTGCGAGTTAGATCCATTGTAGTAATTAAGAAAAAGTTGGATATATATCCATAATATTTTTACTAATTGGATGTATCCATTCAAAATTTAAGATCTTAAAAGCTCATAAATTATATTAACATTAAAATTTCCTTATAAATATATTAGACAAAACTGCACTTCTAAACAGAGTGCTCCTTCATGCAATCATGATTCTTGCTAATGCTCTGACTGTTCATTAAGCAATCAAGGTAATATATATATATATATATATGGCATTTCAAGCCGGAAAGCCTCACTAACATAGCTTGCTGCTTGGCATTATTGGCATCCCTGGGAGGACTACATACAAAAACAAAAGTTGCAATCGTTAGAGGTTATTTACGAGTTGAACACTATCTGCAATTATTGTTAAGATTTTTATGGGAGATTAATAAAGAAGAAAAATCAACCAATCTGAGGAAAATACTCGAACTTAATAGTCTTCTCATTTTCTTTTTGTTCTGTCAATGGTGTGACAGAAGATGTAGCTGAACAAATTAAATGGAGGGATTAAAGAGGATAAGGCACGCAGGCAATTTAGTCCATTTCCAGTGTTTTTAAGAAAATTTTGATGTTAATTTACCTAGCAACAAGTGAAGGGTATACAACTAATTATGCCTTTATTAACTAATTCTGTAAACATGGACCATATTAACTCTCAATTTATGAAAAATTCTCTTCTTGGGGCGGGAGTGATTGTAATTAATCATATTCTTTGTATTAAATGGCAAGCGGTGCAAGAATCTAAATTAGCCATTTTCTTTTGGTTGATTAGAGCGTGCTTAAGGTTTGACTTCTCAGTAAAAAGTTAAACACTAAAAAGCACTGTTCTTTCTAGAAGCCACTATTTATCTAGAAGAAAATGATTTACAGCACACGTGAGGAATGTCCATATTATCTCGTCTGACTTTGATTGTACCTTTCACAATCATATGCTCGATGAGTTTGGTTATCATATGATTATCAGCTATGCGACTATTTATGTGTGATGTATAGACCAAGAACAACTTATTTAAGCATAAATTATATGTAACAAAATAATAAGTCATTATCATGATATTAATGAAAAAACCATATTACAGTCAAAATTGAACACTTGTTTAATATAAGATAATGCTGTTAAAATATATTTCCATGAAAGCAATTTTTGCTCATTTTTTGTATATTTAATTTACTACACAAGTAATAATTTTTTCTTAGGTCTATGAGTATTTAACTTATTAGATTGTTTATTCAACTAAATCTCCATACATATATATATATATATATATATATATATATAGAGTAGAACTAGGGTGTTCCTAAGTTCACCAAGCCTCTTTGTGAACTCAACATTAAAACATATCGGATTGGCTTCAAACAAAGAATTCAAATCATTGAAATCCTTCTACCTTACGAGTGATATGTCTACATGTGAAAATTTTAAAATTTAAAATTAATTTTGTATAGAGTCAAGTGGTCAAAAGATGTCCAAAAAATGAATGCATTTAAAATTAATTTATAAACCTTCTAATTTTGACCACTTGATTTTATATTAAATTAATTCGAAACTTTAAAATTTTCACATGTAGACGCATCACTCATAAGATAGAAGGATTTTAATGGTTTGGATTTATCGTTTGAACCCAATTTAATAGATTTTAGAGTTGAGTTCACAAAGAGACTTAGTGAACTTAGGAACACCCTAGTTCTACTCTCTCTCTCTCTATATATATATATCTTAAACTGAACTTGAAAAAAAAAATATGATCACAAAATGCTCCTCATATTTAAGTACAGCTTGGCATTGATACAAAAGGCCACCGGTAAAGGTTCTCAGGAGAACAAATCTATATGTATCACAGTCGGTATAGCAGCACATTTTCTATACAGCGTGTAGAACATGGCGCCTAGTCAAACAGGGCGGCCTGATGACATCACCAGCCCTACTGCTCTGATCTTCTCCACATAATGACAAATCACCAAACCTAACAAAACCTAGCCCACTATTAAATGAGTTCCAATTTTCTTTTTGCTGTTGTGATCCGAGAAAGTTCTATATTTATATAGTTATCTTGATAAACTTTTGCTTTTTGTGAGAAGCCTTCGAAGTATGGAATGTTTTTATAAATCAAGACGATATATATTTTTAAGTGCAGATGTCTCTTAATCTTAAACGTGGTTACACCAAATATAATGCAAATGGACAAATGGTGGTTGATCTTGAATTTTCCTTGCTTCTTTTCTTTAATAATACCAAAGTTTAATGTCCCATGAGCACACCTATCTGTAAAATTAATTAAACAACACATGAAAGAGACACATAACTAGTAGATGCAATTTCCATAGCTTTAAAACTTACTCGTGTCCATAATGAAACAATGTAATGCAAAAACTAAATAACAACGAACAAGCCATGATATCCTGGGTGGAAAATAAAATTTTACAGGGGTACCTAATTGTTTTATAATAAGGGCATATATGTAAAATTTTAATTATAAATTCATCCACCATGAAGTGGGCTTCTTTTCGGCCCACCTCACTAACCCCCAACCGTGCACCCCAGCCCATCCATCCTCTCTCTCTCTTTTTAAAATCTAATCCCCCAACCCCCACTCTTAATCTCTCTCTATCCGTAGTCTCTGCATTTAAGCACTTATTTAAGTAGTGTCCTCAAAAACCGTGCTCAAAACATAAAAGAAATAAAAAACCTGAAACCTTCCCCAGAGGAAGTCGGGAAAAAAATAGAAGAAAGAAAACATGGCAACATGTGCTCTTTTTATCTTTCTCTTCATCATATCTTCTCTCCCAACGCAAGAATCCATCACTGACACTGATCCCGAGCATTCCATCCTTCTTTCCCTCAAAGCCTCCCTCGAAATCCCCACCAACACCACTTCATTCTTCAGCAACTGGACTTCCAGCAATTCCAAATGCAAGTTCGCCGGGGTTTCATGCAACTCAAACAACTCCGTCACCTCAATCAACTTAGAGAATCTATCTCTTTCCGGCACAATCCCCTTTGATTCTCTATGTCAACTACCTTTCCTTACTGATCTCTCCCTTGGCTTGAACCAGCTTGCGGGCTCGGTTACTGCCTTGCAAAACTGCACCGGGCTTCTCACTCTTGATATTGCTTTCAACAACTTTTCTGGTGTATTTCCTGATTTATCTCCTTTGGTAAATCTTCAGATATTGAATATTTCAGACAACTACTTCTCGGGACCTTTCCCGTGGGTTTCTCTCGGCAATTTCACTGAGTTGCGGGTGCTAAGCCTCGGTGACAATTCCTTCGAAAAAAGCGAGTTTCCTTATAAGATACTTAGCCTGAAAAAATTGTATTTGTTGTATTTATCTGATACCAATATTGGTGGAGAGATACCAAAAGAGATTGGAAATCTCATCGAGTTGCGGAATTTGGAGCTGGCTGATAATTTCATCACCGGTCAAATTCCGGCTGAGATATCGCGGCTCAAAAATTTGAACCAGTTGGAATTGTACAGCAATTCTCTCACCGGCACAATTCCTGCCGGATTTGGTAACCTGACCAATTTGGCTTACTTCGATGCCTCGATGAACTATCTAGAAGGAAATTTATCGGAGTTGCGGTCTCTGGAAAACCTAGTTTCTCTACAGTTGTTTTTCAATAATTTCTCTGGTGAAATCCCTCCGGAATTTGGGGATTTCAAACATCTTGTAAATTTGTCTCTGTATTCAAATCAGTTAACAGGGCAGCTGCCGCAAAAGGTAGGGAGTTGGGCTGAGTTCAATTTCATTGACGTGTCAACCAACTATTTGTCGGGACCAATACCACCGGACATGTGCAAGAAAGGTACAATGGTAAAATTGTTACTACTTGAAAACCAGTTCTCTGGTGAAATACCAGCTAGTTATGCCAACTGCACCACTCTCCAACGCTTCCGTGTGAGCAATAATTCTCTTTCTGGTGCTGTACCAGCTGGTATTTGGGCCTTACCGAATGTCAATATCTTAGATCTCTCTCTCAACAATTTTGAAGGTACAGTTGGTACTGGTATAAGCAAGGCAAATTCTCTTTACCAACTCT
Source organism: Carex kokanica (assembly GCA_025461125.1). NCBI lineage: Eukaryota > Viridiplantae > Streptophyta > Magnoliopsida > Poales > Cyperaceae > Carex > Carex kokanica. The sequence continues at coordinate 669,325 of JAJGRX010001348.1, forward strand.
ACCTAGCAAAGAATAAGTTTTCTGGTTCAATCCCAAATGAGATATCAAGTGCCTCCTCTCTGGTTAACATTGATATCTCATCTAACAATATCTCTGGAGAAATTCCTGAAAGTATAGGGGAGTTGAAAAATTTAGTGAGTCTTGATTTACACAGCAATTTTATCTCTGGTACCATACCCAGTACAGTTGGGATGTGTTCTTCTCTCAATACCATGAACCTCTCAAGCAACAACCTTTCTGGTTCGATCCCGTCGAGCCTAGGCAACCTGATAAGGCTGAACTCACTGGACTTGTCATATAATGAGCTTAATGGAGATATTCCTGCAAGCCTCTCTACTTTGAAATTGAGCTACCTTAGTCTCATTAACAACCAGCTTACTGGGCCAGTGCCAAACTCTCTCTCCATTGATGCATATAGTTCGAGCTTCTCTGGTAACCCTGGTCTTTGTGCATACACGAAAACATGGTTTCTGAGGGACTGCTCTGCAACCTCCGCTAGGGCATCTGACAAGCTTCGCACCCTGTTAATCTCTCTCCTAGCTGGTGCAACCGTAATTCTCTCATTATTTGGGGTGTATATATTTATCAGAAGGAGGCGTCTTGCTCGTAGCTGTGCCAGCTCTGGTACAGTCACTGATGGATTCCTCGCAAAGAAGGGTTCATGGTCTCTCAAATCATTTAGGATTCTTAGTTTCGACGAACAAGAGCTCATCGAGTCAATCAAGGAAGAGAACCTGATCGGAAAAGGTGGATCAGGAAATGTGTACCGGGTTAAGCTCAGGACCAGTATGGAGGTTGCTGTGAAGCATATAGTTACTGAGCCGATACAAAATTTTAGTTCGAATGGCAGTGCCGCGATGCTTGGGGCTGGGGGCAGGTCACGCCGGTCATCATCACTGAGATGTCGTGAGTTTGAAGCAGAGGTATGTAGAATAGGACTTTCTTCAAATGTTATTAATCCTATGAAAGTAGGAATAATTTGGTTAATAGATTCTAAGATCACATACTGCTTAGATTTGTGAAAGAATTAATCTTAAATAGTTTACTGTTTTACGATGTGTATGTAATGAAAACTTGTCCATGACAGGTTAACACATTGAGTTCCATCCGGCATGTGAATGTGGTGAACCTCTACTGCAGCATCACTAGTGACAACTCGAGCCTGCTAGTGTATGAGTACCTCCCCAATGGGAGCCTATGGGAGCGGCTTCATACGCTAGAGGGACAAAAGCTGGGCATCCTCGACTGGGAAACTCGGTATGATATTGCTGTTGGTGCTGCACGGGGTTTGGAGTACCTGCATCATGGGTGTGACCGTGCGATCTTGCATCGGGATGTGAAGTCGAGCAATATTCTCCTTGATGAGTGCTTCAAGCCGAGGATCGCTGATTTCGGGTTGGCAAAGATGCTGAGGCCAGCTGGTCCGGCTGATTCTTTACCGAGTGAGGTCATCGCTGGCACTCATGGGTACATCGCACCTGGTATACTTTTTTATTTTTTATTTAATAGGGTAATTTCATGTGCCATGCTAACCAAGGTAAATCAATCTTTTCATACTCTTCACAACAGGTAGACAGATTTGTTGTGGTAATTTTTTAAGATATTTGCCCTTTTGGTATTAATGGTATATGGATTTTTACTAGGGTACTCTGAGATTCTCCATTCTTGAATTCTCAGGGTAATCATTTACAATTATCTTCAATATATTTAAATTTTCTTGTGTGGACTTTATGGGACTTAGCTTTTGCTATCCTATTTTGTGTTGTCACTTGTCAGTCACTATCAAGGTAGTTTGATTATGGCATCATTGAATTGTAAACACGGACTTCTCATTTAACATGGAACTTCCTTTTAGTTTATGTGACACTTTAATTTTTTTTAAGGGGTAGTTAGGGACAAATTAAAGAAAGCAGAAATGTAAACCAGACAAAGTAGTTGGATGCCTTACGAAGAAAATATGAATTTGAGGGGATATCCAACATTTCACTCTCAAACTTTCATAATTTATACATAAAATTATCCTCCAAGTTGTTGGTTTATCAGTATGATTTGTCTAAATATCATTTACTATAATACAGAGTATGCTTACACTTGGTGGAATGTGAATGAGAAGAGTGATGTATACAGCTTTGGAGTTGTGTTAATGGAATTAGTCACTGGGAAGAAACCAATTGAGATGGAATATGGTGAAAATATGGACATAGTTTATTGGGTTTCACAAAAGATCAACAGCCAAGAGAAAATCACAGGTTTGATTGATGCAAGGATACAGGAGAATTGGGCACGAGAGGAGGCGGTCAAGATGTTACGCATTGCAGTTCTTTGCACAGCACGAGTGCCATCGGGGCGGCCGTCCATGAGGCGGGTTGTGCAGTTGTTAGAAGAGGTGGCCAGAAGCAGGTCTTTTGCAGCAGGGGTGTGTGTGGACAATAAGGCGGATGTAAAGTCGAGTGCTTAGGCATCAGTGCTGTTTGGTTCTGTTGCAGTTTTGTTGCTGAGTAAATTCTCTTTTTGAAAATGTGATCTGTAGCTTTAGGATAGTTTTGCTCAGTACTTGGTTGAAATCCCATGTGGTAGTAATTAGCAAACAAGTAAATCGATCCGTTTCTAATGAAACAGGTGGTATTATACCACTTTTATCAAAAGAAAAAGAAAAAGTAAACAAGTAAATCGATATGCCAGGCATTGAACTTGTTGAAAATTCGGGATCAGTAAATTGACAATTCTTCTAGCAAAATATGAAGTTTTTGTGGCCTTCCAATGCAGTGTAGGGTATATTCGTAATTCGGATATAGTTACTGTGTCTGAAAAATTGTGATGTCCAGGTATATATAATTCTGATATATAATTAGCGTGTCTGGAACAATTTACAAGATCAGAGAAGCCTTGCCCACAAGAATTTGGAATTTTGTTAGTAATTAGTCATTATGTGGATCTTGACGAAGAGAAAACTTCCTAATTTTTCAGCCAGCCGACAGATTTGACAAAATTTCCTTAATTTTTTATGCAATATTAGAACATTTACATTCCTAATGTGGCAGTTTTTAATTCAGTTTCAAGTATGTGGGAGAATTTCTTATTTAGAAACTATGACCAAATGATTAAGTTTCAACTTCAACTTGATCCCGAATTATGGGTCCGGATTAAGTTTGTCTTCCTCTTAATTTTGTTTTGTCCCCCTCTGACCCGCTAGGCGCCAACCCAAAGAAAAACAAGTTTTAAAAAAACATTTCAAAGCCCAAGATGTGTTTTTTTTTTAATCTTGCGGACCTGTGCAGCCCAAGATGTATCTTTTTTTTTTTTTATCAATAAATACACAGATCACGGACAGAACCGTATCCTCCCGGGTACCCCACGGAACAGTAAATCACTCTACGGCCCTGATTTACTCTCAGCCGGTGCCTATTCGGGGAGATGGAGGGGGCAGTATTATTTGTGCTTTGAGATTCGTGCAAAAGTTAAAAGAACGGTCCGGATCCAATTACTCCATGGAACAGTGCCTCTATAGTACTCAGAGGATACGAATTCGATCACGAACTTGTATACTTAAGTGAACTTTTATGAATCTCCTCCATCAATAAATACATTGAATCTTAGCCCGTTAGTTGAGAAAAATTGGTTCGTATCAGGGGCGGACATAATTCATTCAACCAATTAATACTTTACACAATCGGACCTTGCACTATTATTTATTGAATGTAATTTAACAGTCCAAAATACGTAGCATTTACAACTTAAATTTAGGGTTAAATTTGAACCAATTAGCTAATGGGTTTTGATAAGCTATTTGAACTCGATTCTTGTCCGAAGCTCCAAAACAAATATATTCTTAAACTTTCATAGGAAGTAACTAGTGCTTCAGTTCAATCCCATCTGGCAACTAAACAAATGATTTTCTTCGATATCTAGCTACTTCCTCTTCTCTTTTATCACTGTGTTATTTTTTTATGTTTCCAGGATAGAGATGAATAAAAGAATTACAGAGAGAGGACTTCATGTTGATTTTTTTTTTGTGTGTGTGCTTATTCTCTCTGATTTTCATGCACAAACGCACTGCGACGATATTTTTTCAAACGCTGGCAAGCTACATAGCTTGTGCGGCTGTTTTCTTGCTTTCATGTAATAAATAGTTCCATATTAAAAAGCATGCTGTCAATAGGTTCTGGTTTTATGCATGACTTATGTTTACTCTATAAATTGACACAAAAGATCAGTATTTAAGTGCCGTCCAAGGAAATATTAATACCATTAATAAAATGAAAATTAAACCGAACTTAAATTAAAGTGTTATTACAAAACTGGGCCTCTTTCTATGTTACATTTTTTCTTCCATTTGTCCTTTCTTCTCTTTTAATCTTGTCTCGTAGGCCCACCATTGTTAATGTACTGGAGTTGCTACTGCTTAGGCCTCGAAATGTTTTTGTAACGGGCCCTCTGGCCCATCTATGGTGCTGCAAAGGTAGCATGAAATTACAAGGCAAAAAGCAAAGTTTTGAATGACCTTTCTTGCGGTAGTTATTTGGGGTTTGCTTTTAACTCTAGTGCGTATCAATTCGAACTATAAATTGAGTTGTCTTTTCATGTTTTTGACGAGCAAGAGAACAATGGGTCGGTTAATCTTGAGCGCACTCAAGGAAAATAGTTCTCTGTATGCAACTTTAAAATATTATTTCTTTTGCTCTATAGTTACTCAAATTGTCCATCATTCACTCCCCTACATATGTATATTTTACTCTCTTTTTTTTGAAAAATTATAGGAAAGGTTCAATATCCTAAGACATTCAAATTTTCTAATTCATTCATCTTTTAACAAACCCACCCAATTTATATGTCACAACTGAACTCTCTAAAATAATTTTCATTAATGATACTATCTAATTGCTGCTGAAGTTCAACATCGCTCCTCATGGAGGAGTGGGAGTATTATGACCTTATGTTTAAGTATATACTCCTGTAATTAACTTTCTTTTTTCCATAAGTTGTGTCAAATTGTTGAATGTAATTAGAGTTGCGCATAAAGTTGTATGATGAGTTCAAATTGACATGATATATTAGATAATTATGTGACAAAATACATACGAGATTTAATGATTAAGACTAGGATGTTCTTAAGCTTATCAAGTTTATTGATGAGCTTAACTCCAAAATCTATCAAATAGACGTGACTTCAAATGATAAATTTAAACCGTTAAAAGCGATCTATTTCATTAAACTTGTCAAGTTTAGTGGGAGAATAATACTTTCACAAAGCAGCTCGGCACCAAAAATATAGTAATGAAATAATAGAGATTCCGGGGTTCAAATGCAACATGACCTACCTATGCAATTTGACATCTCCACGTGTCAATTGTCACCGCAACAAAGGGTACACATCTTATCTATTAGTATTTTCTTTTCGTTTCTGTAGAGAAATTCAATAGTTGTTAACTTGTTATGCTCTTGTTTATGTACCAAGTGAAAGTAATATATTTCGGGAAGGACGAAAAATACAGTAAAATGCTCCCTATTTTTTCTTTTGTGTACGTTTTCTGAAAAAGAAAATAATGTACTAAGTGATATATGCGCATGAGATAGGCTACGGTGTATTGCAAAATTGTTGGATTTAAAGTCTAATAGTCGATTCAAACCATTTAAGATGATCTCTATATTAAAATGTACTTGGAGACCAAAATTTATATTTTTTGAAAACAAAAATTACCAATTTTTTATAATTTTTTAAATTTGCTGTATTTTAAGGTCCATAATTTTCTGAAAAATAATGATTTCGTATCCATTTTAAAAAATAGTAAAAAATTTCAAAAAATATAAAATTTGATCTCCAAGCACATTTTAATATGAAGAACATCTTGAGTGCTTCGATCGAATATTTGAACTTTGAATCCAGAAGTTTGCAATCCAATGCATAAGAGGGCCTATACATTACAATGCAATAAACCAAAGAATGTGATGCAAGAGTGAGGCTATGGTGCTATGCATAGCACCAATGGTTAGTGTACTACGGCTCAATATGGTACTTTTTAAAATCCTAACGGTCGATCCGACCGTTCAATGTGATATCCATATGAATATGTACTTGCAAACTAAATTTTATATTTTTTCGAATTTTTTTACTATTTTTTCAGATAGGTAGAAAAATCAGTGTTTTTTGAAAATTCTGGACCATCAAAATTCTACCTATCCGAAAAAATAGTAAAACAATTCGAAAAAATATAAAATTTAGTTTGCAAGTACATATTCATATGGTTATCACATTGAACGGTCGGATCGACCGTTAGGATTTTAAAAAGTACCATATTGAGTCGTAGTACACTAGCCATCCGTGCTATGCATAGCACCATAGCCTCACTCGTGATGCAATGAACCAAAGAATGGTGCATTGTAATGTATAGGCCCTCTTATGCATTAGATTGCAAACTTCTGGATTAAAAGTTGAAATATTCGATCAAAACACTCAACATGTTCTCCATATTAAAATGTGCTTGGAGATCAAATTTTATATTTTTTTGAATTTTTTTTTTTACTAGTTTTTAAGATAGATACGAAATCGTTATTTTTCAGAAAATTATGGACCATAAAATACAGCAAATTTCAAAAATTATAAAAAAAAAGTTGGTAATTTTTTTCAAAAAATATAAATTTTGGTCTCCAAATACATTTTAATATAGAGATCATCTTGAATGGTTTGAATCTATTTAGACTTTAAATCCAACGATTTACAATGCACCCTAGCCCATCTCATGCGCATATATCACTTAGTACATGATTTTCTTTTTCAGAAAACGTACAGAGTTTTCTTTTCCCTTCTTACTCAGTTTTTTACTTTTAAACCAACAAAAAATAGGGAGAGCATTTTACTGTATTTTTCGTCCTTCCCGAAATATATTATTTTCACTTGGTACATAAACAAGAGCATAACAACTATTGAATTTCTCTACAGAAACGAAAAGAAAATACTAATAGATAAGATGTGTACCCTTTGTTGCGGTGACAATTGACACGCGGAGATGTCAAATTGCACAGGTAGGTCATGTTGCATTTTAACCCCGGAATCTCTATTATTTTATTACTGTATTTTTGGTGCCGAGCTGCTTTGTGAAAGCATTATTCTCCCACTACTGTGGTAATGCTAGTTGACTCGTGTAATTCCCGGTTGTTGTCATTTTGCTTACTCATTTCTCTTTTTGACCATTGGTATCTTCTTCATTACTTTGTATACTAAGTTACTAACATGTCCCTAGAAATATTACAAGAGAAGAAAAGGACTATTTTTGTACCTTTTTTTTGCCATAGTCCTGTACAAACATAAATATACACTAAGAACTGCAAATTGAAATTGGCTAAGCTGCTCACATAAAATTGCTGTCGAATTTCAATTAATAACAACGAGGACGACAACAAAAATAATAAGTTAAATAAAGAAATATACTAATAATAAATTTCGCTTGGGTTGCATCTGCATAAATTTGCTTAATTTGTTTGCTTTAAAATTCATGCTATTACATACCTCTAAAATTCTCTATACAAATTTAAGGATTTATGGTCCGCACAATGACAATGAGATCTCATGACAAACTTCTAGCTGCATGCAAACTCTTAACATTTTTTTTTGAAGGACCAAACTCACATGCATTTTTCATAAAATCATAGTCATATATATATTTTTTTTTTGGAAAAAAGGCAATTATCATTATTGCCCATTCCATTAATAGAACAATAACTTACAAGTTAACCTATTAGTACTTTTTACCAGTTATAGATATCAAACATATATATATATATATATATATATATATATATATATATATATATATATATATATATTAAACGGTAACTTTTTGCCAAACTCACTTTTTACCAGTTATAGACGGTCATAGAGAGAACATATATATATTAAAGTCTTAGATGTTTTATCTATTGTAATTCTACCTATTATAGAATCTGACATTTAGACTTATATTATAGATAATTTCCCTTAACTTAAAGCACGGAAATTTCTTTTGCGTGTTTTTTCTGTACTAAGTACTAAAAATGCTAACTTGGAATTCCAACAAACATAATATATACCTCCTAGAAATGCCGAAATTCCTTTATTTACTGCTTTGTTTTCTGTTAAAATCCAAATACCTCAGAATTCCAAGGTCGAACTGTTTATCTAGATGCCACAGAATAGCATAGCTAGCTCCCAATTCGACGCAGTTGCATTCTATTATTGAGCCAAACAAGTGGATCCTAAGAAAGGCATCATTGAGTAGATCGAGTTAGACTTAAAAAATTCGAAAACAAATCCGAATATTTTATAGATATGTAGGATCATTTTTGCCGTAATTTTCACATAAAAAACAATACAATTATGTTTATTTTTTTAGTTTTAAAAATTATATTTATTGATGAGATAACAATGTAAAATAATGAGTTGTAACCTTTTGTTATCCGGTTTGTTGCATTAATGTTATTGAATAGTGGAGAGCTAACTATTGATCTAGTGATAAAAATAATGATTTTCATGTGGGAAGTTGCAGGTTCGAAATCAAATAAGAAATTTTTTTGTGAATATTAAATAGTTGAATGAGTTGACCTCTAATCCTTACTAAAAATAATGTAATCCAGACGACATTTTATATATCTTTAATAAGAGATATACACTTCTCAAGTGTCTAAATACATATTGGTATTTCTTTATGACCGCTGAAAAATACAAAATAGGTAACATGCAAAATAGGCAACCGTGACCGTTTAAGTGCAGTCATTAATTAGTTACTCACAAATAAAATTAAAAAAGAAGAGAGAGTATTAAAGATTTGAAGAATAAGGATAAATTGGATATTGGAATATTAAAATTTCTCTTTTAGATTTCTTGCGCTTAAAATAGCGTTTTCCATTTTGAAATTGTTATTCATGGATTCAATTTATCCACTTCCTTTCCGTAATTGAATCAAAAACAGATAAGTACATAACTATGAAATGTGAGATTGGAGATATTTTTTTTAGGTTAGTGGCTTGAAGAGATTGGATATGTTGAATAAGTTATTGTATTGTAATTTTATTTTTATAAAAGAGATAAAAGACAATACTTATAATTTATAAAAAAAATAAAGGATAAAATTATTAAGTTTTAAGTTTTTTTTGATGAAAAGGCAGAGGCTGTCTGAATTTATTGAATTTTCATGTATTAATTTTTAAGTTGTAAGTTGACTTAGCAACTCCTAATTACCACTTACATCCACCTGAAAATAATACATGAATTGGGGTCCAACTCTGCTGCTTTTCTGATAGAAAAGCAGCAACCAGCTTTTTCATATCCAACTATTCAAATTCGTTGAGATTTGTGCATGCAAAAGTTTCTGTATCGAGATGCGTAAAATAAAAAATTTTGAGCGGTGAGATGCAGAAAAGCAGAGTCCATTCCCAGAAAAGCAGCAGAGTCCATTCCCATGAATTGATCTAGATTAGACAAAATAAAAGTTGATCGACCTTGGAAAATGGGCAGAGCAGTGCCAAGCATGCTTTTGGTTAAACTGATTTTTATTCTTATTTTGTATAATTACGTTTTGGGTATGATGTATAAATAATTTAGTTCTTTTTGGTTTCTAGAACATCATTATTGAATTGGAGTATACTTGATTAATTTATACAAAGAGGTCGTGCTATATTTGTAGTGGTGGGCCCAGTGGCATATATGCGTAGTTTCGAATAATAAAAAAAGAAGTACAGTTGAGTGGGGAATAATCCTGAAAAAAATAAGACAATCTTGCTCATTTTAATAAAAAATATTTAAACTTTAATTAGGAATTTATTAAGGTATCTTCAATTTATATAAAAGTTTTGGCTATTTAGAAGGATTCTTAATTTTTAACTTCTCTAAATAGTATTTCGTTTCCCTTATTTTGTAATTTATTATCATAGAAATTTTTTAAATACTTTAAATTTTGATTGATAATTAGGATTAAAAGTTAGAGCATTAAAAATTAGAAATCAAAGTATTGAAAATTAGAAGTTAAAACATTGTTTTTTATCTAGTACCTGATTAGTTAATGGATTTGAACTTGATTAGCTATTTGAACCCGATTCGCTATTTTCTTGCTATCTGACGAAAATTTTGGATCTGCTCCAATTTTGGATATGAAGCCTTTGTTTATTCTCTGTCGATATTATGCGGTTTCAAAGTCCAAACAGTCAATTCGAACCGTTCAATATGATCCCATATTAAAATGTACTTGGAGACCAAATTTTATATTTTTTTTAAAAACTGACCTTTTTTAGAATTTTTGAAAATAATTTTGTCTGATGGTCCACAATTTTCTAAACAACAATAATTTTCAAGAATTCTAAACGAATTGTAACTTTTTTTTTTTCAGAAAATATAAAATTTGGCCTCCAAACACATTTTAATATCAAGATCATGCATGTTGAACTGTTTCGGACCGACTATTTAAACTTTGAAAATAAAGATATATATGCGCGAGATAAATCACCTCTTTACTTCCCAAAACACCTCCATATGTTTTACATATCAAAATTTGGTAACAATTTTTTGTTTTAAACTTGTACATGAATAGTCACACGGCAGGTTATATGGAAGAACTAGGTTGTTAAAAGGGCTAATATATCTCACGTGTCATAATTAATCCTATTTAAGAAGTCGTACGAGTCCATCCCCATCCCTTATTAGTTTATTATCTTATTAACATGAAAAGTTCGGCTTTTGTCATCTTGTGGCTTGCTAAACTAAGTTTACTTTATTTTTTTTTGGCGAATCGTAACAGCCTTAACCAATAGCAAGTTAAGCTCAGGGGAACATCACACCGAATTCGTATCCTCTGCATTAACTCAAAAGAGAATCTTTTGAGTTAATACATCTAGACCATTAAATCTGTTTTAAGATTCGTGCAAACTAGATATGTACTAATATTAAAAGACCTCCTATGTTGTAGGTACGAGCCGAATTGGCTCCGTTTAAAATCAAACGGTTAAAATTCATTAATTCAAAAGATTTTCTTTTGAGTTAATGCAGAGGATACGGATCCACACCAAGCCCATTTATGGCCTTAAAACTGATTGGCATCTCAAAACCATGTTACACAACAAGATCTCGATGATGTCAGGACTTATGACTAAATTTTTGTGTGTTCGTTTTGATTGTTGGCTATAATATGATGGTATTAAAAAGTAAAAATTTGGTATTACTTAAAAATCCAAAAAAGTTTCAGGATTTGTTCAGCTAGAAGTCTAGAACAGAACTATACATGATGAAATTACAGGAACACGAAATTTTATAAGAATTGATTTTTCAAAAAGTAACGAGTAGAAAAATACACCACATATGAGAATGAATTGTCCGGTTGTATCGGAAAAATTGTCTAAGCAAATTTGAAACTTACGTCCTGTTCGGACAACCAAGTTCTTATAGGAATTCAATGGAAGTTCCACTCAATAGGATTTAATTCCAAAAAGGTGTTCAGTTGGTCATTATGGGAAGAAAATTGGACTGTTTTCCTCGTGCCACATGAGCATTTTTATGAGAATTTTACAATTTACTCAAACTTGATAATTTTTTTCCTACGCTCAATTGGCAGCTCTCTTCTATGAAATTGACAAAAGAACATTAATTATGGATCTTTTGTGACACCTTATTGTATAACAATTTATAAACTTTTTTAAACAAAAATTGAATAAAGCTAATATATTTAGCACATTATATTTCAAAAAAATTCAACAAACGTGTAAAATGATTGATTCCTATATAACAACGTAGAGATTTAGTGAATCAAAGTAAATTTTAATTTAACATCATATCTAATATTTTTTACAGTAGCAACGTCATGATGAGAATAAAGATGCAATATATAATCTGATGTTTAGAATTTCCTATGATAATTCCCACAGTGCAACCGAACATTCATCTTAACACATTCCCAGAATCAATCATGTGTGTACCTATTCATGGGTTCCCACTTTTTCAAAAGTGGGTTCCCATTCCGTGTAATCCCGTGACAAACGAACAGACCTAGGGTGTTCTTAATTTCACAAGTTCTTATGTGAACTCAACTCTAAAATATATCGAATTGGTTTCAAACGACGAATTTAATTGTTGAAACCCATCTACAATACGAATGATGCATCTACATGCAAAAAAATTGCACTTCTAATTAATTTAGTATAAAGTCAAGTAGTTAAAATTAGAATGTTTATAAATTATTTTTAATTCATTTTTTTGAATGATTTTTTATCACTTGTCTCTATACAAAATTAATTTGAAAATTTATAATTTTCACATATAGACGCATTAGTCGTAAGGTAGATGGATTTCAATGGTTCGAATTTGTCTTTTCAAGACAATTTAATAGATTTTAGAGTTGAGTTCACAAAGAAGTTTGATGAACTTAATACCCTGGTTCTACTCATGGTGTTGCTGTTATTTGAAATATTGTGGATAACTTGAGAATAAGACCACCTTTGATTTACTTAAATCTCTAGATTACTCTATATATAGTAGTCAATTTTTTTATGCTTCTATTTAATAATTATTTAGTGAAATATAACTATACTGAATATATTATTTTTATTCGACCATTTTAGTGAATCTATAAATAGCTACAAAGTAAGGTGTCATGAAAGATCTTTTATTAACATCATTTTTGTCAAGTGCAAAGAGAGAGAGGAGCTTATGCTTTTGTGTGGAAAAGAAAAAAAAAAAAACTGATTGGTGTGAATTTTTAATTTCCCATGATTTTGATGATGTGGAAGGGAATATGAGTCTTATCCCATTATCAAGAAAAAGCAACCAAACACTACATGGGAATTTAAATTTTCTGGACATGAATTCCCATTAAATTCCATGTAAAACCATATAGCCACAACACCTCCTTAAAGGATTAAAACTTTTCTTTTATTGGTCAAAAGGAAAAAAAAGTATTGACTAAGAATAATTTAGTGAAAAAGAGGTAGGAAAGTTGCTTATTCCTGTGACGGTTGTAATGAAGTAGAATTAATCGGTCACTTGTTTGTAAATTCTTCATTTACACACTTGTTATGAAATTAATATCAAATTAGAATAATTTTTATTTTACAGGTTGAAGATCTTTGAACAATTTGTTGTATTCCCTCGATAGCGAAATTAATTAAGTAGAACTAGGGTGTGATATGCTCACCAAACTCTTTGGTGAGCACAACTCTACATAAACTATCGGATTCACTTCAAACGAGATTAATCTAACCGTTGAAACCGATGTACTTTACGAGTGATGGGCGTACATGCAAAATTTTAAATTTTTTGAATTCATTTAGTCTCAAGTCAAGTGGTCAAAATTGAGAATTTTATGAATGCATTAAAACAACTTCATTTTGGATCATTCATTTTTCATCAATTTTGACCACTTGACTTGAGCTAAATAAATTCAAAAAATTCAAAATTTTGCATGTACATGCATCACTCGTAAAGTACATCGGTTTCAACGGTTGGATTAATCTCGTTTGAAGTGAATCCGATAGTTTATGTAGAGTTGTGCTCACCAAAGAGTTTGGTGAGCACATCACACCCTAGTTCTACTCAAATTAATTTGATCAGAGGGTTTGTATAGTAAATCTCTCTTTTTCTTTGTCGCTTATTTTTTACGTAGGATTAAAGGAGATGATTCTCACTTCTATTTACACTTGTAAGGGAACAATCCATCAGACTCAAATTTGAGTTTGATGGATTTCTAATTTATCTGATTCGTTTTAAGATCCGTACGTGCTGTTTTAATATTTGCTCGTGCTGTTTTAATATTTGTACAAATCTAGTACGCACAGATCGTAAGCGGATTAGACAAACTGTGAACTTCAGATCCAAATTGCTCCCCACTTGTATTGCCGTGTGATATTGAAAGTCTTTCAGCACAGGGTTGTGATTCAGAAGCAATTGAAGAAAGAGGGGCCTCAATTCTGCATTTTGAAGAGATATTGAAGACTTGGCATCTCCGGTTGGTTGCTTAATAGTTTGAATTCTCTTTCTATTTTTGCCATGAACAATCTATTTGTCTTTAAATGTTTTGTTTTTGTTTGTGGATGTATTGTGAATATTTGAGGGTTACGTTAATATTAGCTAGTTCTAGAGTGGAGCCCTAAACAGGAAAAATAGAATTCTATACGCACTTAGACTAGTATATGAATAAGCTAGTTTTGGATCAACCTTACGGGCACAATAGAAACTTTCTAGAGATTTATACCCATTTTAATGAAACAGATAGGCACAATCCACTATTTTCTTGATTTATTATAGCAAGAATAATAATTAAGAAAAAAAAGTTGAAATGGACATACAAAGACTTATATTAGCTTACCCACACATTTTTTTATTGAGGGGCAGAGACTTGAGATGACTACTAGTATAACACTTTAATTTTTGGATAATTATACCACCATGTCAATATCACCTTTGGTTATAACATGATATGGAGCGGTTAGCTGTGGGGCAAAAATAAAAAAATGTATGAAGTGGGCATCTGTTCGGCTCGTTAGTCATGCCGACATTTTTATTGATACCATTGTCAAAAAAATAAATAAATAAAAAATACAAATTATGAAAAATTCGAAAAATATCAGAGCCTCCGCAGATTGACATTGAGCCTCTCAAAAATTCAAAAATACACTGTAATATACTGATATTTAAGTTTTTAAGGGACCGCAACATCAAATTACAGGCTCCAAGAATGGGGCCACAAATTGATGTTGAGACTGATATTTTTCGAATTCTCTAATTTTAGTGGTGTGTTGGTTTTTCTTTTTTTTTTAAATGATATTAATAAAAATTTCGGTTAGTCATGGGCTCATGGCTAGCTCATTGAGCTCACCATTTCCTTATCCATTTCAGATTCGATCTCTCACTGGTCACGAGTCCACTACAGATTCTCACCTCTAGATACTATGTGGCAAGAACAAACCACATCGCAAGTTGCACGCCTAGAGCAGTCAAATTATGTATAGCGTTTCCGTTTTACTTTAAAATAAATAAATAAGAGAGCTAAGTAATTTTTAAAATTAATTGTTTCGTTTGTGAATTTATTAGCGTTAAAAGCATGACATATATTGAATATTTAGTTTGTCCGAAAATTTAATGTATGAAAGATTAGATGGTGTTCAAAATAGTGGGAGGACAAGATATCTAAATATCTAATGAGTGAGGCTATGGTACTATGCATAGCACGGATGCATCGGTGCTACGGCTCAATATTTGAGTTTTCAAAATCCTAACGGTCGATCTAACCGTTCAACATGATTATAAAATGAATATGTACTTGCAAACCAAATTTTATATTTTTTCGAATTTTTTTACTAATTTTTTAGATAGGTAGAAAATTACTGTTTTTGGATGGTCCAGAATTTTCAGATCAAGTGATTTTCTACTTATCTAAAAAAATAGTAAAAAAATTCGAAAAAATGTAAAATTTGGTTTGCAAGTACATATTCATTTTATAATCATGTTGAACGGTTGGATCGACCGTTAGAATTTTGAAAACTCAAATATTGAACCGTAGCACCGATGCAACTGTGCTATGCATAGTACCATAGCCTCACTCATATCTAATCATTGAACTATTTTTTATGCCATTTCAATGAATTTGGGTGTTTTAATATAAAACAATCATGATTGTTAGAATCTCACTGCGAAATTTTCGTATTAAATAAAGCTAAACAATATGAAGTTTATTCTAAGAAATGGTTATTTTTATTTGAATCTATATTGGATGCCTCGCAGTGCATCTGCTTAATATCGGAATTTATAAAATTTAAACATGAAACCGTGGTAAACGAAAAATGCGTCAAAGGTCGTATTAGAAAAATCACACGCGTCTGGACGCACAGAAGTAAAATTTTTGTGAAGTCCTTTATTAGTGAATTTGTTATACCCATTGGTGCTCTCTGCTTGTCTTAGAGAATCCGGGTTGAGGAAACGCTCAAACGAAATCCTTTGATTAAATCATGCTTTAAGTTAATTCAATTGGCACATAATTCTTAACGATTTCCTTACATTTAGCCGTCCTATCTTGATTATTTAATTTTAGTAGTAATTACTAACATAATGAGCATATTTGAATGACATGAAAACTTGTGTATGCTCTGAATGGCATCTTGCTCTCTTAATTGGAATCCACTATCAAAGCGAATAATAATTCAGGATGTGAATCACATTTGAGATCTTAATTAGTAGGCAAAACTAACCTGTCATAATTACATGCTTGAAAAAGCAAATTAAACATTAACTGCTTTTGAACTAATGTAAAATACATACGTAATACAACAATTTTCATGCGCCAAATTTGTTTTTGTTAATAATTTCTACTATTGCATGATACATACTACTAATATGTGAATTTTTTTTTTTTTTTTCAAAATAGAGGTCCAAAGACTAGATGTGTCGTGTTTTCCTTATCGTTTCTATGCGGATGAAGGTAAAGGTCAAGGAGTGGTAAGCACCCTCTGTAAATTGAAACTTTTCATTTTGTGTTTTAAAAAGTAGTAACAAAAGCAATACTTTTCGTACGAGATGTCGCATGTTCAAACTTTTGAGAATATTTAAAATAATTAGGTGGCTTAACCTCCAAATATCAGAGGCAAATTCAAGTAGGTCCAGGAGGGCGGGGAGAGGGTGAAAATCTATAGGTTCGGACCAATTTTGCTTCCCCCCTCGAAATTTTATTTGCTCCTTTTTTGAATTTTGATTTGTAATAGTGTTAAATTTATGATTAAAATTATGATAAATATTTTGAATTCTGATTAGTAATTAGAATTAGAAATTAGAGCATTAAAATTATAAGTTATAATATTATTTTTTATCTATTGCGTAATTATCTAATGGATATGAATCTGATTTTTTATTTAAATTCAATTCGTTATTTTCTTGCTCATGACAAAAATTCTAAATATGCCCCTGCCAAATATACTCAAGATTTTTTGTATAAGTTTTACAAAAATTAATACTATTAGTTGCCCTTATAAAATAAAATTACACGATTTATTCAATCACCTAATTTCAATTTTCTAGTTCCGTGGCTATGCCACTCTTACAATTGATGATAAAAAAAAAAAAAAAACTAATCCTCTGCGAGATAACCGAATGCGTGAATTATATCGCATCATTGTCATATCATTTTTATGGTAACGGATGTAAAATCTTTTACCTCCTACTAATTAATCACGTGTTCGGTTGTCTTGCAGAGAATTAGTTTATATCCAGAAACAGTATTTATTTCTGAACTTTCTGCTAGGCTTTTACTTTTGTCAATAACTAATCCGATCTAATAGACAAATTAATTTTGAAACCAACTGTTAACAACTAAATACAAAGAGGAAAAAATGAACGAAGAATAAAGATTGGGGCTATCGTAATATGCATATTACGGACATACTCGTGCTATGGATTTATATTTTAATTTTTAAAATTCAAACAGTCAATTCCGAATTTCCAACTGTTAAATACGATCTCTATATGAGAATACATACGTAAACCAAATTTTAATATTTTTAAAAAATAATTTAGATAGGTAGAAAATCACTGCTTTTGAATAGTTCGGAATTTTTAAATTAAATAATTTTCTATCTATTTAGAAAAATAGTAAAAATATTAATAATATAGAATCAGATTTGCAAGTAAATTTACATATGCAAATCATACTGAGCGGTTAAAATTAACTTTTGAACTTTCAAATATATGAAATCTACTAGTAACTTTTTCAGATCAAATATTTCTGGATCATTGTACCAAGAGGAGGGTTCAATGCACCCAAATTTCTATGCTCCCAATGCACCCACTCTTTTATCTGTATTTTCAAAGTCCGAACAGTCGATCCGAACCGCTCAACATGATCTTCATAATAAAATATGCTTGGAGACCAAATTTTATATTTTTTAGAATTTTTTGTACTATTTTTTAAGACAGGTACAAAATCACTTTATCAGATGGTCCAGAATATTCTTAAAACAATGATTTTGTACCTATCTTAAAAAATAGTAAAAAAATTCTAAAAAATATAAAATTTGGTCTCCAAGCATATTTTATTATGAATATCATGTTGAGCAGTTCGAATCGAATGTTCAGACTTTAAATACATATAAAAAATGAAATGCATTGAGAGCATAGAAATTTGAGTGCATTTCAACACTCCTCTCGTACCAAAGCGGACTGCTAGTGATAAAGACAAATTTAGACTTGACATTTGATCCACGTGTCAAATGGTTCCCGGCCCGTTCGCCTAATTAAAGGACTCGGCAAATAGTCGCGGAATAGCAATGTGTCATTTGTCACGATTATTATCATAAACAGTTCATAGCCCCACTATAATATAGAATTCACATCATTTGTCCGTTTCAATTTGCTTGAGTCAGGTACCTGGGAGGATACGGATCCCTATTATATGATCAATTCAGTGTTAGGTTTCTCCTGTACAGCGCAGAAACATCATGTCTTAATTTGTAGTGTATCTTCATCATCTCTTACCTTTCTGTTGCCACTCACTCTCTTTCTTTTGCGTCGATAATTCCCCTCTCACTCAAAGGATTCTCTCTCTCTCTCTCTAATCCCTAATGGTCTAATCCCAACCTTTTATCTCCATATATACACCCCTCTCATCCCCTCTCCATTACACCACCCCACCATGCACACGCTCCATTGCCCCAACACACAACCCCCGGCACATCTCACCATGCCTCTTGCCTCAGTTCTCTCCTTCCTCTCCATCTTCTCTCTCTTCACTACCTCCTCCTCTTCCCCCCTCTCACAATACAACTTTCTCTCTCTCATGAAACAATCGCTCATAGGCCCCGCGATATCCCAGTGGGACCTCTCCTCTACTAGCACAAGCCCTTGCAACCTAACCGGCATCGGATGCAACCTCGACCTCGACTTGATCTCCATTGACATCTCTTCGTGGTCTCTCTCTGGTACGTTCCCTCCTGGTGTATGTACTGCCTTCCCTAACATTCAAACCCTCGACCTATCTGTCAATGATCTGCATGGCGGGTTTCCACATGATATACTCAACTGTTCTTCTCTACAAAACCTTAACCTTAGCTATACTAGCCTCACTGGTGCCATACCTGACCTCTCCCCTCTTCGCTCGATACGTTCCCTCGACCTAGCTAACAATCTCTTCACCGGGGACTTCCCGCTCTCCATTACAAATCTCACCACTCTTGAGTTGGTGAACTTTAACGAAAACCCAGGATTCAACAAATGGCATATGCCTCAATCGTTCATGCAACTCACCAATATCAAAGTGTTGATACTTTCTACAAGCTCCATACGAGGAGAGATACCGCCATGGCTTGGTAACATGACCTCGCTGACCGACCTTGAGTTGAGCGGTAATCACCTAGTCGGGACCATACCGGCCACGCTTGGCCGGTTGCCAAATCTCAGATTGCTGGAATTGTACTACAACAACTTGACAGGAGAAATTCCAGAGGAGTTGGGGAACTTGACAACACTGACTGATATAGACTTGTCAGAGAATCACCTCACCGGGCAGATACCTGAAAGTCTCTGTGCCTTGCCAAACATTCGGGTTCTGCAAATTTACACAAATGCTCTTACTGGCACCATTCCCCCTATTCTTGGCAACTCCACAAAACTCGTCATGCTCTCTCTTTACAAGAACTCTCTCACCGGGAGCTTGCCTGAGAACCTCGGCCGATATTCTGATCTCGTGGTTCTCGAGGTATCAGAAAATCAGCTCTCGGGCCCACTTCCTCCTTACGTGTGTGAAAATAAGAAGCTTCTCTATATCTTGGTGTTAAGCAATCAATTCTCTGGTAGTATACCGGGTAGCTATGCTTCATGCACCAGCCTGCTTCGTTTTAGGGTAAGCAATAACCGCTTGGGTGGGCTGATACCGGAGGGTATTTTTGGGCTTCCTCATGTTTCAATTATTGATATGTCATCCAACCAGTTGGAAGGAACGATATCAAAATCAATTGGCAATGCAAGAAACTTAACCTCTTTGTACATGTCAGATAATAGACTGTCTGGTGAATTACCTGCTGAAATTTCAAGGGCCACCGGTTTGGTAAAGATTGAGTTAAACAATAACCAGTTTACCGGTCCGATTCCCTCTGAAATAGGTAATATGAGATTACTTAATGAACTTGCATTGCAAAACAATCGATTCAATTCATCAATACCAGAATCCCTATCCACACTAAAATCTCTCAATGTGTTAAACATCTCAAACAATGAATTGACCGGAGAGATTCCCGATGGCCTTTGTAGCCTCCTACCTAATTCATTAGATTTCTCCCACAACAACCTAACCGGGCCTGTACCGCTCCCTTTGATCAAAGAAGGCCTTCTGGAAAGTGTCGCTGGAAACCCTAACCTATGCGTTGCATTTCGGCTCAACCTGACTGACCCAATACTCCCCCTTTGTCCCAAACCGAATTTGAGAAAGCGGCTGAACAACTTATGGATAGTCGGTGTCTGTGTGTTAGTATCGGTCCTCGGAGCTTTATTTTTCCTTAAACACTGGTTTAAAAAGCCCGACCTGTTTATGGAACAAGAAGGCCGCTCCTCCACTTCATCATTTTCATATGATGTGACAAGTTTCCACAAGTTAAGCTTTGATAAACATGAGATAATTGAAGCCTTAATTGACAAAAATATTGTTGGTCACGGCGGGTCAGGTACCGTATACAAGATTGAACTCAGTAATGGTGAATTGGTTGCGGTCAAGAAGCTTTGGACTCGAAAAACAAAAGACCGGGAAAATCCAGCTAGCCCCAGTAGCCCGGGACTTGACCGGGAGCTCAAAACAGAGGTGGAAACCCTCGGTAGCATCCGACACAAGAACATAGTCAAACTATATTGTTGCTATTCAAGCAATGACAACAACCTGTTGGTTTACGAGTATATGCCAAATGGAAACTTGTGGGATGCACTTCACAATGGATGGTGCTTCCTTGATTGGCCTACAAGGCACAGAATTGCACTTGGAATCGCACAAGGGTTGGCCTATTTGCACCATGATCTGATGTTCCCAATTGTGCACAGAGATATCAAGTCATCTAATGTGCTCTTAGATGCTGAATTTGAGCCCAAGGTAGCAGATTTTGGGATTGCCAAGGTGTTACAAGCAAGAGGAGCGCATGAATTCTCTACCACTACCATTGCTGGTACCTACGGGTACCTGGCACCAGGTAATTTTTAGTTAAGAGCAATGAATTCAAATTTTGTACCGTGCATATTTACTGGTACTGGCAACAGTACGTATGCCTAAGCGATATGGTATTGAATAATTCCTAAACTGGTCAACTGGTCAACTGGTCCCTAGTATCATATTATGCCTGAAGTAGCTCTCAATTGGTCAACGAAATTTTGTTGGTCCCATTTTTGGTCACATATATTCTATAATGAACGGTGCATGTAGGTATGCCTCATAAGCCTTAATTTGATTTAATTCAGTATCGAATTATCTCAGTTATGCAATTAGTACCAAACCAGAGGACACGAAAGTCAACCTAAATTTAGCAAAAAAAAAGGGTGGTCATACCGGCTGGTTCATGACTATATTACCTAACATGACCATAATAATACCAAAACTTGTTATTAAGTTCCATATTCAACTGGAAAAAAGTTTCACAGACATGCATCTTAAAATTTAATTAAGATCTGTTTAAATTTATTTGAAAACATGTTCATGTTGTTTCTTGAAACTATATGGTATGTTTGGTTGGATTGAGAATAGGCTATTCGCAATAGTCTATATATTCGGTGTTTGGTTGGATTAGAATAGCTAGAATAGGAAATTCAAACTATTTGTCTTATTAGAATAGACTATTCTTAAGCGTTTTGAGATTTGACTATTTTAATAAGACAAATAATAACTATTATTGATTTGGCAATTCTAACTATTTTTATTTTGTAATCAAACATATCCTTAGAGTAGATATTGTTTCCTGTCATTAATTTCCTACTTGTAACATGGATCAATTCACTATATTGAATCACCAATTGCTTGATAATCCAAAAACAGAATATGCATATTCGTCCAAGGCCACGACCAAATGCGATGTGTACAGCTTTGGAGTTCTTCTGATGGAGTTGGTCACCGGCAAAAAACCAATTGAGCCAGAATTTGGCGACAGCAGGGACATTGTCCACTGGGTCTCAACAAAAATGTGCACCAAAGAAGGCACCTCAGAGGTCCTTGACAGGAGGCTATTATGGAGCCCATTCAAGGAGGAGATGATCCAAGCATTGCGTGTTGCAATTCGATGCACGTGTAGCATACCCGGCCTACGCCCGACCATGAACGAAGTCGTGCAACTGCTCATTGAGGCCGAACCATGCAAAAAGGACACCAAGGGCAATGGCGCGTCATCGTTTAAACTCAAGGAGTTGACCAACAAGAAAGTCTAGCTAATTAATTTGGGAAACATCTGATAGTTGTTTATTACATAGGCTAATTGATCAAATTAAAGATAGTAGGAGAGAATATAGAAAAGTGGAATGTGCTTGCTCCATTTTTTGCGTCTTTTTCCTTTTCCTTATCTTTTATTTAAACTTTCCGCAAGAATTTTGTCTCCATATACTATGTACCGCTTTGTATTGACGCAGAATCTGGTTCTTATTGTGACCTAATATATCTATTTGAATACTACTCCTTTCTGGTATTCTCTTTCCTTTATGATCTTTTTGAAAGAATTTCTTTTCGAGAGCGTTAAAGGGGAGAATCCTAAAAGAAAACTGTTGATGTATGATGGTTATTAGCTGAGTATTTTCTCCTTGGAAAATTGGTGCTAGTACCCAGTTTCCCATTTTTTGGCACCAGCTGATATCATGATACAAATTCTTTTTTTCTTTTTTTTTTCTGGAATGTGCAAATCTGGAAAGGAAAAACAACAAGAATGGACAAAACACTCTATGGTTAGTTGGTTACTTTCATTTAATTAGTTGTATACAAAATATAACTCGATAGCATGTTGTCTTTATAATAATTGCATTTATATAGTTTAATTAGATGAATGTTTATGTAAAATATAAGCAGAGCTATGATTTCTATTAGTGAATTTCAGTTGTCTATCTTGAAAACAATAATAATTATTTTTCACTGTATAGATTTTGTCGTCCTAATATTTTGTTCAACAAATTTGAATAAAATAATTTTAATTGTTTGAATGATTTAACATAGTAATTAACTAACAAACACAAGGTGTTTATAACATATGAAATTGAATATTATTTTTGCAGTATATTTATGAAGATTTGTTTATAAAAGCTCAATCAAAGTTTGTTAGCAAGTTATAGATTTGGAATTCAACTAGAATTTTTTTATAAATATTTTAAAAAACTTCACTCTTATTTTATCTCAAAAAAAAATGACTAACAAGTTGAGCACTAGATTACATGTCACCTTCAAAACTAGATACCAGTCGGTCATAATTCTTTCTTTGACTAAAAACACTGCCACAAAATAATGCGTATACCTGCAAGTTCATCTTAAAATCAAGCATATTCCATATTTGAATAGCTAGATAGTTTCTTCGAATTGAGTGCATATATAAGAAATTATTATTTTATGGCTGAAAAATATAAAGAAAATTTTCTCTATTTCTATTTCGTATGTGACAAGCACATGTAACATTTTGAGTTTAAAATAATAGGACTTAGGAATTATTATTGAAATTAGTCTACAAAAAAATAAAAAAAATAATATAACATGGAATCTTAGTAATGTTATGTATGCTCATACAATATAATAATTAATAGCTGTGCTTTTATAATGTGAAATTATCATGTGTAATTGAAAATAAATGTGACAAGCTATATGTAAAATAACAATTAAACTTGGCAGCATCTACCAAGGATTTCAAACAAAAAAAAAAAACCTATATTGCATAAAGTTAATAGATCGATCTTCATGACAAGCAGCAGTGTATAAACAGAATGCAGACATGGGATTCAGAAATCAAGGGAGTAGTTATCTGGGACATTTTAGCATTACTCCTTTTCCTCAAAGGAGGTTCTCTAATCATTCGGACTATAATTCTAGAAAGAAAAAGGTCGTTCTATTCTGCAATCCAGGCCAATTTCATGTGGACCCAGCAGCATATATGACCTATTTCTGCGATTAAAATTGAAGGGTTAATTAAAAAAGGGTTATTTTGGCATCTCTATCTGGGAAATTTTTTATCTATAGAAATTATTAAATACAGATATACGGAAACAGAAAGAGTACCTCATTTGCAACAAATATAGAAAGATCTGACTCAATGAGTCCGATCCAAAATTTATGGATCGGTCTCAATGGTTCAGATCCATCAATATATATATATATATAGAGAGAGAGAGAGAGAGAGAGATGAGATATTGTGCTTTGCAAATTAAAACGAACGTTTTATTTCGAGCTCTTTTTCGGATTTTCAAAGTCCAAACAGTCGATCTGAACCGTTCAAGTTGATCTACATATTGAAATGTGCTTGGATACCAAATTTTATATTTTTTGGAATTTTTTTACTATTTATTAAGCCACTTTGAAAATTGTTGATCACATGGTCCAGAATTTTGTTGCACTGTTTTTACTGTTCACCCGGATCAGCAATTTTCAAAGTGGCTTAATAAATAGTAAAAAAATTCCAAAAAATATAAAATTTGGTATCCAAGCACATTTCAATATGTAGATCAACTTGAACGGTTCGGATCGACTGTTTGGACTTTGAAAATCCGAAAAAGAGCTCGAAATAAAACGTCCGTTTTAATTTGCAAAGCACAATATCTCATCTCTATATATATATATATAGAGAGAGAGTGACTAAGGTCAAAGTGGTAGTTCCTAGCCCCCGGTGCTACCAAGTCGTTTTCAGATTTTCAAAGTCCAAATGGCCGATCCGAACCGTTCAAGTTGTTCTCCATATTGAAATCTGCTTGGAGACCAAATTTTACATTTTTTTGAATTTTTTTACTATTTATTAAGCCACTTTGAAAATTGCTGATCACATGGTCCAGAATTTGGTTGCACTGTTTTTACTGGACCATGTGATCAGCAATTTTCAAAGTGGCTTAATAAATAGTAAAAAAATTCCAAAAAATGTAAAATTTGGTCTCCAAGCAGATTTCAATATGGAGAACAACTTGAACGGTTCGGATCGGCCATTTGGACTTTAGAAATCCGAAAACGACTTGGTAGCACCGGGGGCTAGGAACTACCACTTTGACCTTAGTCACTCTCTCTCTCTCTCTCTCTCTCTCTATATATATATATTGATGGATCTGAACCATTGAGACCGATCCATAAATTTGAATTTGGATCGGACTCATTGATTCAGATCTTTCTATATTTGTTGCAAATGAGGTACTCTTTCTGTTTCCATACATCTGTATTTAATAATTTCTATAGATAAAAAATTTCCCTCTATCTGGCTTTCTCCATCTCTCTTGATAAGAGAGAACTCGTAGAAAGGCAATGCCCTTTTTTTACAATTGACAACATTTTTCATCTCCATTCCTATTTTTCATCATGACTCATGAGACATGATAAATAGCGAATTCGCATCCTCTGAGATATCTCAACTTTTGCATGTTTTTTTGGAAAATATCAGCCGTTCAAATACGTTCTGTACGAATCTCAAAGCACAAATAATACTGGCCCTCTTCGCTATCTCCGAATAAGCACTGGACACGTCAGTCACGCAAAAGTTGAGATATCTATCTCCGAATAAGCACTGGACACGTTGGTCACGCAAAAGTTGAGATATCTCGAAGGATACGCACTCGTAAATAGCTCCTTGGTGAAGCCATGAAAAGACATGTTTGGAAAATATCTCTCTCCATTTCTTTCAAATAATTGTATTGTCCATTGCATACATAGGACTAGTATGTACTAGGGGGTGGATCTATGTTGGAAAAATGGAGGTCAATTTGACTCTATTCATTTTAAAACAATTTATACTTTCTATAATTTTTTATATAATTTTTAGTAAAATATTATAAGTAGTGTAAAATTAACTTTCATATACATTATAGAATTTATATATATATATAATTGATTCTATTTATGTTTGATTCTCATATCATAAAAGTCTGACTTTGCTCCTTATGCATAGACTCAAAACTATCAAAATATGATTTTTGATTATGATTTCTAATTGCGTTCGTAATTGTTGTCTGACTAATTAACTATCAAACATACGCTGCATATCATATTTTTTTTCCTATTATTTAATATTCCATCATTATCAACCAGTACTACAGATAATTAACTGGAAATTATTATTATTGTTATGAGTGAGGCTATGGTGCTATGCATAGCACTAATGGCTAGTGTACTACGGCTCAATATGGTACTTTTTAAAATCCTAACGGTCGATCCGAACCGTTCAATGTGATATCCATATGAATATGTACTTGCAAACTAAATTTTATATTTTTTCGAATTTTTTTACTATTTTTTTAGATAGGTAGAAAAATTAGTGTTTTTTGAAAATTCTGGACCATCAAAATTCTACCTATCTAAAAAAATAGTAAAAAAATTCGAAAAAATATAAAATTTAGTTTGCAAGTACATACTCATATGATTATCACACTGAACGGTTCGGATCGACCGTTAGGATTTTAAAAAGTACCATATTGAGCCGTAGTACACTAGTCATCTGTGCTATGCATAGCACCATAGCCTCACTCTATTGTTATTGTTGTTTGTTGTTGATTTTTTTTTCTTGTCTCAAGACCAGTGTTCTAAATAGCGCGCTATAGCGTTTTTGGACCCCAAACGCTACGCTACAACATCAAAATGCGCTATTTGCGCTATACAATATGAGTTTTTTTTTTTTTTTTTTTTAAGCAATTTATATGGGTTTTAAATAAAGATAAAAAAAATCTCAAACCGAAATTGAATTTGTTGCTACTTGCTACAAATAAATCAATTTGAAATTGGGAATAGAAATTGAAATTTGAATAGAAAAAAAGTCCAAACCGGAATTAAAATTTGAATAGAAAAAAAAATAGATTAATGTCATGAATCATGATACTTAAGATATTTTTAATAGGAAAAATCGATAGTTTATGATATTACTATGGATATTTTGAACCGCAATTTGGACTTTGTACGAGTTCAATATGAATATTATAATTTCTTAATTACTTTGGTGTTATTTATTGTTCTATGAGACCTTAGATAATGTTGATATTTAGTACAAATATTGAATATACGAAATGTTAAAAAAAAAACGCTATTTGGAATAGCTTCCGCTATAGCGACGCTATTCGCTATAGCTTTTTTTTTAGCCTTCCCGCTACGACGCTATAAACGCTATTTAGAACCTTGCTCAAGACTGAGCGAACCTTATTCGTTTAAATTGGAGAAGATCAAAACTAAAGAGAAAATACTAGCTACTAGGCTACTAGCTACAGCGCACCTAGCCAAGTAATGTTTATGCATTAGGCCAGTTCAGCGATTAGCCATAGATAGTGCTACAAGCCCACTCAGGTGTTGGTGGATCCGTATCCTCTGCATTAACTCAAAAGGGAATCTTTTGAGTTAATGAATTTCAACCGTCTGATTTTAAATGAAGCCAATCCGGCTCATGTCTATAACATAGGGCTCTTTAATATTAGTGCAGATCTAGTTCGCACGAATTTTAAAACAAATTAGACAGCCGAGATTCATTAACTCAAAAGATTCTCTTTTGAGTTAATGCAGAGGATATGAATTCGGTGTTGGGAGCACTAGGTAAGAAATAAAAGACTAGGAACTGTAGGCAGCGCAGTATTTTCTTTATTTTAATTGAATGCTGATGGAGTATTCTTATGAGCGAACATAAGTCATCAGTAGAAATTAACAGTTCACGTTATTTTGAAATTCGAACTAAAATATTTTGCGAATCTATTTTGAACAAATCAGGATCAGTTTGAGTTTGGTTTGAATTAATTTCGAACGAACTCAATTTTAAATCGAACTTTTTACGAATTTTTTCGAATCAAATTGAATCGAATCACGAACTACGAATTTTTTGTGCAGCCCTAGAGACAACTAATGAGCTCATCTTCAAGGTATTTGATCCATCCAAGGGTATTATAGTCAATTCTGAGAAAAATAAATCAATATGAAAGGTGGAGTAGCAATTTAATTTTTTATAGGAAAATTACAAGTACAAATTAATTACAGCAATAAATTCAGAAATACATAAAGAAATTAAGAAAAGTGGAGAATATATACTCCTCGAGACTTTTCAATCTTTTGTGGATTTCTTTTCTTTGTGCAATAAATTAAATATTTGCTCCAATGGCCCTATAAAAATAGGACCCTAATAACAGTCCTTGCACTGTCTCTGCACCATAACTACTATAACTGTTTGGGTGGACTGCAAAAACTCCATCACTGAATTTTTTTTTTCTAAAGTATTAATATATATCCACGAAAATATTTATACTTATGCACTTAAGTATTATACCTATGAGGTGAATAATTTTTACGTAAACAATTATCTCTCCAACCAAATCTCCCAACAGTCCCCGGACCATAAATATTTGTGGAGGACCACTCACCTAAATGGGGGAACCATATACGTTTCTAAAAATATTAATATTGCCATAACTATATGCGGAGACCGCGAAACTTTATATTTTTTTACATATGGCGCTGGATGACGTATGAAAGTATTAATATCAAGTATTGCAAGTATTTATATCTATGCACTAAAATATTTATATGTATATATATTGTACAAAGTTTAATCTTCAGGCGTTCGATCATATCTAGTACACATAAAGTAGTAAATATTAATATCTTATTTTTCAATTATTAATATTTTATTTTGTAAGTATTTATACCTATGCACCGAAGTATTTATTCCTATGAGGGTAACTATTTTTGTTAGAGAAAGGTTGGTGCGGGGATACGGGGTCCCCACTACTTTATTAGAGGAAGATTGACACGGGACCATTGGAGAACTGAAAAATGAATGATTATAACAAGTTACGCATCAAAATATTAATATCTTATTTTTCAAGTATTAATATCTTATCTACTAAGTATTTTTTTTTTATGAAGGTTAACGCGGGGACGAGTGCGGAACTAGAAAATGGACCATAGTATAACCTTCCTCTAATGTTGCTGCAAGGACAGAGAGGGGAGTGGAGTGAGAGGATTCATATAATTATTCATAAAAATAATAATTTTAATTGCGCCGAATTGCCGAAATTTTTATTAATATCCAAAAAAAATTTTTTTTTATTAAATTTCAAAATCTACACCCCAGTCTGGAAAATTTCGAAAACTGCCCAAATCGCAAATTTATTTCATGGTTTTAGACCGAATTACCGCAGAATTATTCCACGATTTTAGGCATCTAAAAAATGCACTGTTTTGCAAAACCGCAAATTTATTTTGCGGTTTTAAGTTTTTTTTAATTAAACAGAAAATGTTATAATTTATTTATTTTTTGTATTGAAATATTAGAAATATTTTATATATTTCTATGAAAATAGATGGAATACTATATAATTTGATTTATTAGAAAGACTGCGACAAATAATCCGGATCAACATTTTTCAGACGGGATTTTTTGCGGTTGTAAGAAAAATAAAATATTTTTTTGTATGTTATTGAAAAAAAAATAAAAATATTTTTAATATAAGTTATTGATTCCGGTTCAAAAATCACTTCTAGATAAATACAGAAATTCTCACTATCCACTTGCGATATTGACCCTCCGTATTCAACAGAAAATTTATAATATGTATTTACACCCTTAGGATACCTGCTTTGAAATTTCTATATTCAGAAAAGTATTAACTCACGCGAACCATTGAATTTGAACTTAAAAAAAAACAATGAATTACATTTTTCCACAAAAATATTTTAAGAAACTTACCTACTTGAACTGGGCCTAACTTGAATTTAGATTTTGTATTTCATCCTTGATATATCTGGTCCATTGTAAAATATCAGATTTATTTTCCGAGGTCAACAGCAAATATTGTAAGATTTAGTCTTGAAGACTTGCTTATATTAGACTCACCATTTCCGGCATTTAAAAGATTGTATCATTGTACATCCAATATTTGCTTATATTTTTACTGCTGCAAGCTTCAAAATCTTTTAAATGGACTCTGCTGTAGTAAGCTTTATATATTGTACGCATGTCCCATTATTTTCAACACGGAGATAAGTTTAGGAGAAAACACGGTCGGTCTCATGAGAGACAAAATACTGAAATAGGACACGACACGGCATGAGTAGAAAATTGAAATGGTTACAACAAAAATATTTGCTTTCGTTGAGAGTCGAACTCAAGACCTCCCGCTTACTAAACGGGTGCTCTAACCAACTGAGCTACGAGAGCAAGTTATTATTTCCCACTCGGTACTATTATAATTATTCTATGGATAATAATTAATAAGCCCCCAGAAACGGGAGTCTGTTCAGAGCCAGTGCGGTATGATACCGTATTAGTGTACTGTACCTGAGAGAGAAATTACCATAATCAACCTACACAATAGAGCTTCCCGTGAGAAATTAATTGAATCACAGTATTAGTGTACACAAACAAGCTTTGATTTGTGTTATTTTTTCGAAGAATTGCTAGAAATTGGACTAAGAATGACAGTGGGAAAACTTTTTCTCTCCTATTGGAAGCGTTCACTGTAAAAGAAAGAAGAGAATATAATATCAGTGTAAAATGAATCAAATAAGGGCAAAAATAATTGGTCCAATTCTATATTTCTGTCCAAAATCTAATTTCAGGTTCTTCATGGAATTAAAAAGGTAGAATTGTACTATATTCCATTCTTTCTAATCCAGTCAGTTATGAGTTTGTTCGGTGGAAATAGACATCCTATTCTCATCAATTCTTCTATTCCTTCCCAGCCAAACAAGCCCTATATACTTAGATAATAAGCTTAATTTGAGAGGATAGGATTTGTAGGCACTGTGATATTAAATAACTACAATGAAAAGCTAACACACGTACAATTGTGGGTCCATGATGTCCTTCTATGTCCATGTGTAGTGAAGAAAAAATCTGACATGATGTGACTTAATTACGTCACGTCACACAGTACATGATTAAAAAAAATTCCACGTGATGTAGCGTGACTAAAATAGTAAAAACAATCACATTACGCGAATGATCATGTCACATTTGGTCATGCTATGACGACATGACATGACTGGTCAATTAGGTGATTTTTTTTTAAATTTTAAGTTAGTTCATAAAATATAATAATAAAATGATAACAAAAAAAATAAGAAAGACAAAATAAATTATAATAAAGAAATAATGTTGAAAAAATTGGTCAAGTAACGTGTTATGACGTGACGTGACTTTTTTATCGAAAAGAGACATCACGCAATACATGTTATGTGATCAACACATATGACGTGACATACGTAACGTGCCGTGACAGAACCAATAACAATACGACTAGTTTCCTTCACTACCCAGGCGTAAGGACTTCTTTATCCAGAGTCGTTGGATTTGCTTTCGATGGATTGGATTGACCATGGTTGCTCTGTCTCATTTATAACTTCGGTTTTATAGTACATATTCAATACGTTTTTGTGAAATTAACAAATGTAAATATATTTAAAAAATAATTATTTAAAATATTATAATAATCCTCGTTTCTCATAAATAATAATTATTTAAAAAAACGATCCAACCGATTGACCGACTGACCGACTGACCAGTAACTATTGATCCGGAATATTATCGAATCACAGTTCAATTCTTATAACATTGACTTAGAGTTTATCTGCTCCCATTTGTTGCTATTAAAATTTACCTTTTAGCCCGAACGAGTTTAGTTTGTATAAATGTTGTTCTACAAATTTTATATTGGATTAAATTATTTTCCTAACTTTTAGGCTTGTCGTTACAAACAAAACAACTGTAATATTAAATGCATTTTGTAGTCATATTTGCAACATTTAATTTTTTTTCTCAAAAATATGTGCCCATGCTTATGTTTCTAATTGAAAAATATCAATCAATATTTGAACGACTCTCCTTTTTTAATGCAAGAACATTTTGTTGTGCGTTATGGAATGATGTTTCTTTCAACCTGGAGTGCGAAAAATAATGTGAAATAAAACAATATTGTGTGTCTTCCGAGCAAATTTAGTCCAATATAATGTGAAATAAAGCAATATTGTAACATAAGCTGTTTGTTCTATGAATCATGATGCGCAAAATAATGCTCACACATAGTTTTTGGATCTATAAAATCTAAATTGATTAATCTATACTGAAGCAAAGTGAAACATAAATCCTAGAGAGGAGATTATTTTGTATTATTATTATTATTATTATTTTTATTGAAAGACGCTTCTATTTAGAATTTATTTTCAATATTGAACTTTTATCTTCTTTATGTAAAAATATTGTTTGCGCTGGTTATTTTTGTTTCTAGAGTATAACTTAACTATAGGACTGATTCGGTTTCCTAGATTTCATATTTTTTTTTCAAAAGGAAACATTTTTATATACTTAAAATCTATTTTTATTTTGATCATTTCTCATTTTTATAATTTTGTCATTCGTTTCTTTCACATTAAATTGTCGTCAGTATGCAAAGTTGCAAACATAAATTGATGAGGTTTTTTTTTTCCCACTCCTTTCTGCCCTTCCGTTTTTTCAAAAAGGCTGATCCAAAAATCAGATTTTTTTTGTAGAGAATCTAACCGAAATCGTAATTACTGAAATGATATGTGTTTTTCCAATTTTGTTGGCATCATAATTTTTTTTTTGTGATTTTTTTTATTGAATCCTTAGTATTTGAATGGATTGGTTGTTACCGTAAAATAGTTTAATTCACTTAAATTTATTCGGTTGTACCGAATCGATCGATTGTCCAGCTCTTATTAAGATATGAATCCGCACATATAAATTTTCATTCTAATTTGATCATATCCAATTATTGACAGCCCAACACTTGCTCGATTCATCTCTTACCTTCCACCTCCTGAGCGAGGCTATCAATATACACTACTGGTACTATGAAAGAAAGCACGACTCATTCGAATTTGGACCTGATTCCCAAGGTCCCGGCACTGAAGCAAGTAACTGATTATCGCCCTATCAGTATCTGCAACTTTATGTACAAAATCATCTCCAAGATTATTTGCCAAAAGGATGCATCCATTGATGAGCACGATCATTTTCCAAAGCCAAACTGCTTTTGTGCCAGGTAGAGAAATCTTTAAAAATATTATCTTGCTAAGAGAAATAATTTAGAGCTTTAGACAAAGAAAGAAGTGGGAAACAATGTCCTAAAAGCATATCTTGCCAAGGCCTTTGACATGGTATGATGGGAACATGTCTTTGCTATTCTCTCTGCTTATGGCTTGCCTAACCTGTTTTGCAAATGAATTGAGGCATGTGTCTGCTCAACCAAATTCACAATCTTATTTAATGGGGCGGGGACGGCATTATTAAACCTACCCGAGGACTGAGGTAGGGGTGTGTCATGTCCCCGTACTTCTTCATAATTGCGATGGACTCTCTATCGAGAAGAATGGACCTGGGTCTCAAACAAGGTCACATAGCTAGGCTCAAAATAGCAGCAACAACACCGCCAATGGCATGCTCAAAAAGTAGCATAGTCTCCAAGACACTTGATTGAAATTTTAGACATGGAAAGGCTAAGGCTAACAACATATTGATTAGAAAAGAAATATTTTTGAAAGATGATTTTCCTTATGCGTTATGTAAGCAAAAATTTCTTAAAGTTGAGAATATTTTCTATGTACATCATTTTTAAATTGAGACCCCTATATTTTGACAAAAATTATAAAAGATAATTTTTAGATATGCATATATAAATATCTAGAAATTGGGTATATTCATAGTAGATGCAACTAGTACCAAAAGAGGGCATAAAATGAGCCCTATCAAAAATCCAAAAATAACAATTATTAGAAGAGGATGCAAAATAGATCCCACCACCGTGTTTCAATTTGGGATTCGATGAAATCCTTAGGTGCATTCGGAACGCATAACCCTCGTTTGTATTTATGCGATAGAAGAATCACCCGATTAAATCCTTAGATGCATTCGGAACGCATAACCCCTCGTTTGTATCTATGCGCTAGAAGGGTAAAGTCAAATTGAGTAAGGTGTATTTACTTTCTTGCAATTTATTTTTTAATAAAGTTGCATTTTACTAACACACTTAGTCTTTAAAAATTTGAGCTCGAAAGAAGGGATCGAAAATTTAAAAGGATGAAAAATTGATGTATTGATTGATTTTAAGATTTCTTTTACTATAATGATTTTAAGATGAGTTGTTTTTAAATTATTTCTAAATAAAATCAAGGTGTTGTGAATGCAAAGGTTTCCATTTTCTAAAAGTTTCACCAAGTACTAATATTAGGAATTGAGTAAATATTTTTGTATTATATTGATTATTAGAAAATTCATCAAAGTTTCCGAAAATCTTATTCAAGAGCTGATTTTTAGCCAACCTACCCAAATAGCTTAGCTTGTTTTGTTCGAGAACGAACAAAAGTTTAAGCTTGGGGGTGTGATGAAGCCAAAACATATAGTGAAAATTCATATATTTTTTTTTCCGAAAATGGCGAAAAGCGAATGCAAAGTAGTCATTTTCTCAATTTATTTACCGCAAACGTGTTTTTAGGTCTTTCTGGCAGGTTTTTGAGAAAATTGCGTATTTAGGCCAAAAACAGAGCAAAAGTGTTGAATTTAGGCGATTTCTGGATATAGCACCAAAACATGGCATCACATGGAGCATGCAACACCTCACACGAAGTGCACAACATGCGAAATGACGAAATTCACAAAAAATCAACTTAGGAAGCTGTGCAGCCTTCTCTATACCGCATACGGCATAGACTTATGCCGCACGATCCGTGGTTTTGATTCTGATCAAATCTCCACCGTTGATGCTATTTTCGGTAGAAATCTTCTGAGATGACGTGATTGCTTTAGCGGCAAGCTTTCATAGCTATTTTTGGCTTCATCTAAGCAAATTTGAAGTGCACTCCAAGTTTGCACTGCATCCACTACTTCCACTACTCCATCTCTCATTTAGGAATGACATAAATACCCTCTTGTAATTGATTTTAGTGTGCGTGTTTAATTGTATTAAGTCCATAGAATAGAGATTAGCAATCATCATTGCTAGGTTAGATTAGAGAGTTACTTAGAGAGATAAGGGTAGCCATCGGAAGCCAAGCAGGAGAAGAATGCATCATCTAAGGAGACAGAATTTCATCCATCTTCAATTAGGTTGTAATTTATGTTCTCTTTATTTTATTCATTTTATTTTGCCATGGCCATGAGAAGCTAAACTTCTCATCTCTAGGGTGAGGGTTGTATTTGAATTCTTATGTTTTAGTATAAATTTATATTTTGTTTATGTTGATTTGAGTTTTACTTTTATTATTTGAATCATTTTTATTAAGTCCTTGCATACATAGTTTTGTCCACTATATGCCAAAGTAATCTACATGCCATAAGATTGCATGGTCGTTGCGTCCTTGTGTAAGGGACAAACATGTAAGTACTAGCACCTAAGCTAACGATTCATGGCAGCAGTTCAAAGACTAGGGTTAGAACCCAGTGGGCTCCCTTGGCATGATAACTTAAATTGTACATTTAGATTATATTAGGAAACACCTAGACTAGGTAGGGTCTTTGGGATGTTTAATTGTGGGGTAGAATAGGATATGATCAATTGTGTTTGTGTGAGAAAGATAATTGCATACCTAGAATACTTAGAATTGATAGCCCAAAAGCTGATCGCAAGATCGAAAAACCTTTCAAATCGCATAAGCAAAAACCTAGTAAGCCTGCGGGATACTGTGGGACAATCTATGTCGCATGCAGTAGTGACAGTGCCGCATGTGAGGTAGAGAGACGTCGAAATTTATACTTTGCATAATTTAGAAGGAGAGCACCTGATCCCTAGATAATCTCTATTTAATTGTTTAACTCTAACCTTAGCACAATTAGCGCCATCGTATAAACTTTGAGGGTATTGAACCCTACCTTAAAATATTTTAAACTTATTTCAAAACCCCCTTATAACCTAGACTAGTGAAAAGTGTTAGAAATCCAATACACTATCCCTGTGGATCGACACGCCAATTATACTACACGGTAGGATCATGCGCTTGTGATCTACGTAAGTTAAATTAGAGTTAAAAAGTATATTAATTTATACTTAAAGATGTTAGTACCATTTTGGTCCATCGTTACATTGACAGATCCTCGTCGGAGGATGGCAGAGCAGGTGTGGGGCTATACATCACATGTCATGGAGAGCCAACTAGACGGGTATCACAGATGGTGCAGGCAATGAATCCGGCACAAGGGGAAGAGGTGTGCTGCAAGCTTTCATAATCCTATAGCAACTTGGCTGCCAGCAGGGTATAATTTTCTCAGACTCAATTGAAACTGAGGACTCGCTCTCCCACTCACCACCCCTTATACATGACTGGAGAGCTTGGGACATTCAAACCCAGATGGCAGGGCGGTGTAAGGTCAAACATCTAAGCAGAGACAGCCAAGAGATCCGAACTGCGCACACTTTCGCTAATCAGGGAAGGCTAAATAACAAGGGAGGAACTGGTGTACTGTGAGTTAGAATTGAAGAGCTGGAATAGAGTTCAGAAAGGATATAGATAGACAGATAGGAAGAGTTGTTTGTAGGCCTACGGGCCGACATTTTTATTTATATCCAAAGTTAATTACAAATTAATAAAAATGTCCAGACCTGCTGGTTGTTATTAAAAATATCCAAACTGGCCATTAAATGACCGGTTCTTATTTAAAAAGGAAACCGGGCATTAAATGGCCGGTCTTTGATTTAATTTTTTTTTTAGAGACAAATAGCTAAAATGCCGAAGATATCATCCCTATTCATATGTAATGTAGCGTAATTTACCGTATTCTAACATAATTCTACATAATTATTGTAATTTAGCGTAATTTAGTGTAATTAGTATAAATTAACATAATTTCAAGTAATTTAGCGTATTTTAGTATAAATATGCTAATTATATATCAAAAAAGTAATCTAACAAATATTTTAAAAAAATTCGATTTTTTAGTGTTATATTTTAGCTATTTCTCTAAAAAAAAAAAAATCAAGGACCGGCCATTTAATAGTCGGTTTGGGCATTTTTAATAAAAACCAGCGGGTCTGGACATTTTTATTAATTTGTAATTAACTTTGGATATAATAAAAATGTCGGCCTACGGGCCATTGCTGCAACAACAAAAAAAAAAAAGTATACAATGAAGAATTACCAGAAATTATAATAATATTAATTTATAACATAATGTGAACACAACTCCAATATTGCAGGTCTGTTTGATTTCAGAGAATTGAAACAACTATTCATTTACTTGTTTTGCTTGTCCCACTGTTATATCATTTTGATTAATACAAAACGTAATGAACAATTTGCAAAAAGGAAAAGAAAAAAGGATTAAAAAATCAGTTGGTCAAATCAAAATAAAATTCCGAACTGTTCGAATAGACCGAACTTCCTAAATCTGTGTACAAATCTCACTTAAATCACACATGCAAATGTTTCAGACGCCATTTTATTAGGCGTTCAGTGGACTAAATAATGACCTGAATTTAAATTTGGATAAGTTCAAATTCAAAAATTAGAAAAACAACCGCATATGTTAAGCGCCTAAATCAGAGACTGCCAGACAATGTTTATAAGCACTTCTCCTGAAGTAAATTCATCAAAGAAATTAAAAGGTAAAACAAGCCACATAATAGACCCAGTATAGATATTTCATAACTCTCTTAAACAACAAATTAAACAACAAAAGGCTCATAACTCTCTCTTAAACAACAAATTAAACAACAAAAGGCTGTTTATCCAACTGCTATTAGTCCAAACCAAACTAAACAACAAGGTTAGAATTAGAACCTAAATTTCAACCAGCAATCTGACAAAGCTACTAAAAGATATAAAAGAAAAGAAATTCAAACATTCAATTTCTTTTCTTTTCCTAACAAGAAATAGTGAGGCTTCTCAACCTACTCGACCTCCGGACCGGTGTTATTTCTTCTCCTTCCCTATTTCCCTACAATAACAGAAATTTATAAAAAAAAATTATATATATAATTGAATAGTTAGCCCAAGTTCAGTTATGATTCAGTTACCAAACAAAGATGGTACTTGTACTTCTTTTTGTATTTTTAAATTAGGCCTGTTAGGAAGATGGTACTGGTACTTCTTTTCTTTAACAAACAAAGAGGTACTGGTACTTCTTTTCGTATTTTTAAATTAGGCCTGTTAGGAAGATGGTACTGGTACTTCTTTTCGTATTTTTAAATTAGGCCTGTTAGGAAGATGGTACTGGTACTTCTTTTCTTTAACAAACAAAGAGGTAACTCAGTATGGATATAGGCCTTTGTTTGTCTGGTAACAAAAAAACAGCAAACTCACCACAACATTTGGCCAAACAAACATGTTCAAGGTACCGGTACAAATACTGAGGCACACCATTATTAATTAAATATGCTTACTTTCTTGGAAGAGACCTTCTCAAAACTCACATAACTCCCGTAGGAACATGAGGAAGCATCAGACTCCCTCCTAGCCTGCCTTTGGCGTGGCGTGCTGGTATAAGTACCCCCATCTTTACCGACTTCAATGCTGCTGCTACTGATCTCGTCGAGAGTTGAATTCTGAACCATGCCGGGTAATTTATCTCCTCGGGTTGAGTCAAAATCCAAAACCTGATTTTGCTTTTTCTTGGCAAAGGTTGTGGCCGCAACTGCCGTGACTAGAGACAATAACAATACAGCTGATGCCATTCCTTGTGCTGCTCTTTTCGAAATCTTGATCAGCTCTTCGCCAGACATGTTATCGGATTTGGATTCTGACAATTTGGGTTCTGGATTTTCTGTCATGATGGACATGTTATTGGATTCGGATTCTGACAATTTGGGTTCTGGATTTTCTGTCATGATGGCCTCCGGGTCTTGGACTTGTTGGTTTTCTACTAACTCAGGTTCTGGGTTCTTTGGTTTCTCAGGTTCAGATTTCTCTAACTCGGGCTGTGCGTCTTCTTTCTTGTTGGATATGGTAGAGGATGTTGCCATGTGTTGTTGCTCTAATATGGAACCCGCATCTGCCTCAATTTCTTTTTCTTCTTCCTCTTCTATGCTCCCAATCTCAAACCGGGTTTGTACCTCTAACACCTCATTTTCTCTTTGTACCATTTCAAAGCCGGCTTTTGTCTCCTTTTCTTCACTAACAGTCTCCATTTTGTACTCCTCAGAGGTACTGCTTTCCTTGTCATCCACCACACAAGTTAAGTTTGACAAGACAAAAGTATTTCTCTCTCTTGAAAAAAAAGCTTCCCTTGCAAACAGATATGAGAAACAGTCCGGCAACCAACCATTCACCTTACTTGAGACCTCCAGTAGCCTAGTATGAAAACCAGCAAATTTGGGGTTTGAATATGAGGCAGTCATGGGTGAGTCTGACAAGGGAAGGAAAATGAAACCAATCAACAAAACCAGCAACAAATGTCCAGTCTTCAGATTTGCCCTCGATTTGTTTGTAACTCGACTTGGCTGCAATTCTATTTGTGGTAAAGTAGCCTCTTTGGATAGGTTGTCTTCCTCCTCTGTCTGTACCGAAATGGAATCGTCAGAGCACTCCGAGGAGAAGCTTTCCTCGAGACTTCTTGGATCAGAATTCATTTCAAGCGAATCGAGCTCATTTCCGCGTAGGTCAGCTTGGGGTTTTGGCTTATAGCACAAAAACTGTGGCCTCGGCGAGAGGTAATTCACCTTTGGGTCGTAAGGAGGAAAATGATCAGATTGTAACGGATTGGGTTGTGTTATAGTTTCGGTTCTAACCCAAGGAGAGCCTCCCTTTGCTGGACTATGCTCAGATAGAGAAGGTATCTCCTTGATTTGGGGTGAAGCGAAGGACAATTTGTCGGTGCAGCCAGTGGTTTCCCCAACTTGAGTCGAGAGGAGTGGGAATCTGACAGAGGTTCCAGCAATCGTTTCAGTCTGAGGCGAGGTGTATGAGGATCTGACCATGTCATTTCGCTCACCAAGGACCCGCTTCCTCTGACAAGAAGAACCCACGGCTTTGGAGGAGGCTGAGATGGTGGGTGCCATGAAGTTCTTCTGGAATGGAGGTCCCTTTGGTGATGACGTCATCACTGGAGATCTCCCTTTGATGGGTTTGGGAGCGGCTGGATCCTGTTCGTTCTCCTTCTCAATGGAAAAGTTCTTCAATTCAAAGCTTTTCTTGCAAAAATCTGAAGAAAAGAGAAGAAGGGTTAGATCCTTCATTAAAAAATTGACTGATAACAAATAATTATTAACAATTTCCAGATAAATTTTGAAGGGTATAGACTCCCACCTACGATATGTGCCCCATAGAGGCGTTAAATTGGATTCAAGACAAAAAAATTCGAAATGCGAGCATGTTCAACAAACAGCGCAGGAAGAAAAAAAAAATCTTATGGAATTACAGAACTAATACAACAGATTAAAGGTAGAGACTTTTAAAAAAATCATATAGCAGCCCGGAAATGTAAATAAATTACCCTGAAACGACCCAAAAATCCTGTCTTGATGAACTGCGGCACTTGACTGGAAAATAAATTTTATATTTACCTGAAGGAGAGGAGAATTTGGGCGTAGGTGAGCTCAGATCTATCCTTTTTTGGAGAGGACTTGCACTCCGTGCTTGAATCAGAGAAGGAGATCTTGAGAAATTTTCCATCGATTGTTTTGTCAGATTTTGGGGGAACGATATGGAAAGAAAAAGAAGATGAGATCTTGTTGAATATTAGAGATTTTGAAACTGAAGTAACTCAGATATCATTTGGACCGAGTTGTAACGGCTAAATGAGGCGCTTTTAAATTCAACGGAGAAAAAAGAGACGTTAATGATCAAGGTTGGAAAAGCTGCTCCAATCTAGCCGTTTATTTCCGACCGTTGCAGTGTTCGGGAATAAGAAATTGCTCTCGCGTATGTCTTCGTTTGTTCCGTGTACTCTATTCGTTGACCAGGAAATGTAATTTGGATCCTTTGCATCATACCCCTAATATTTTAACATATTTGTATAAAAAATTTCAGAAAGGTACCTGAACTCCTAGATTCTGTTCAATACAGCCCCCCAAGTGCCAAAACATATTTTTATTAATCAATACAAGAACACTTGAGATCATCTTAACACGCACTACAATACAACAATATTGATTTTTGTTTTCTTGCTGATGGAGGTAAGTACGATTAGGAGAACTAGGTTCCTTGAAGAAAGACTATATCAATGATTTTGCTGAAATTCTATTCCTACATTAATTTTTGCGACTAAACCTACAATTTGTGTTTTCCTTGTTTTAGACAAGTGACAATCCATATTATCTGTTTCTAATTGAAACAAATTTTGTTCTTATCTACTGAACAAGGAATCACTTTGATTGCTTTAGATTCCACCTGTGCAGTTTTGGGGTCGATTATTAATGGCTGATTACTTTCGAAATAATGCCTGAATAGAATATTCAAATAAGGAATTTCAAAGACATCTAAGAAACAATAAAAATGAAAAATAATGAATATTTACAAATCTAATAAATCATAGGATTTTCTCGAAATAAATTAATAGTAAACTTTCAAATTTTAATTAATTAAAAAATTTATAAATTTTATCATATTCATTTTTCATTATTTTTTAGGGCTTGACTTTATACTAAATTTATTCAAAAACTAAGGTTTCGACTATTTCAATTGATGAGTTGGAGTCAATTCAATTTATTTTAAAGTTAAACACACCAAAAGCTTTAATGAGCATAATAACCCTCTAGTTCTCCTCTAAAAAAACCATTATTTTTTGCATGATTATTAGCAACCCTCGTTTTCAGGGTTTCAGGTACGGAATAAAACATCTCATCTCGTGCAAGTTTGATTCACGCGTAGAAAGTTTTGGTTCACAAGCTTATTGTGCTTGATATAAATTTGGATGAAATAATTACGCGAGTGTCTATGAGATTTTCAATACCTTATTGTTTGCTAATTTCAATTATGAGTAGCTAAAACTTTAGGATTCAGAACTAATTCCCCTCAAGAACTATTACGATTGCTCCCTTATAATATTTTTTTGTTAGCATAAGAACCATTGATTGCAGAAGGCTTTGTGCTAATTGAGTTCACACAACGCAGGTTCAAGAGATGGTGCATGATAAGAATTTTTTTCTTGTAAAACATTTCTTGCAACCACAACGAGCTTTAAAACTAATAAAATTAAATTTACAGAATAACAATGAGCACAAATACATTGAAGTATAAAAAAATAACAATGATCATTATAAAGCAAAACAAAGGGGGCATTATTTTCCAGACTGCTCAAATAATATCTTACAAAAATACCCTTCCACCAACACTTCCATTAATGACCCTAGACAAAAAAAATCTTGCAATCTCAGATAGTTCAAGCCTTGTTCCAAACCTGAATGCCCTTCTCCGAAGCTCCAAATCGATAACACCTCCGTAAGTACCGTATTTATCAAATCGTCCTCATAAAAGTTCCTCAAAAGGCTCATAGTACCACCATCATCCCCACAGTTACAGGCTTGCAGCTTAGCTTAACATAAAGTAGATCATCCATGATATTACATGGTTTTGCTGGGTACTTTTTAAATTTTCCACACTGAATAAAAAACCCAAAATTTAGGCTTTTGACTAACAACACGTACCTTTTAGAAGTACATGCAATTTCTATCCAGTTCTAATACTAGTTTGATGGAAAAAATATAATCTGTAATTTTGTCTGAATTAATAAGAGATAATCTGCTGCTTTTATCTTCAATGATTATTTATTCTCAGATCCTTGATTGTTTAACTCACTTGGTTAGATCCCCTTTACTTGTATGTTGTTAAATTGTACTCTTTAAATGGCTTGATGTAATCTTCAGATAACCAATAAAACAGGGTGGTACCTTCCATTACAAAAAGTGCTGTACCTCTCTGCAAATAAAGAAAATTGAATTGTACTGTTTGCAAAAATTTATTAATAAAATTGGCTTATGATGGTTTATTTAGATCAAGACAAATGGGGAAATTGGGAAATTTGGTCACTTGTTTTTGACATAATTGTGAGCAATATTTGCAAG
Organism: Carex kokanica; assembly: GCA_025461125.1. Classification (NCBI taxonomy): domain Eukaryota; kingdom Viridiplantae; phylum Streptophyta; class Magnoliopsida; order Poales; family Cyperaceae; genus Carex; species Carex kokanica. Next base: position 712,424 of record JAJGRX010001348.1, read on the forward strand.
ATCCCTTTAATAGTTTGCCAATATGTACAAATAATAGAAATGTTGGATGCTATTTAAAAATACAATGGATAAAAATGTAGCCAATATGGCTGATTGCTATAACAACATTGAAAACAGCGTACCTCAGAGATGGCTTCCCAGTAAGCAACCGATGGATAAAAATGCATTCAATCCTGTCTAATTGAAGCCTCTTGACCCCTTTAGAGCAAACTATTGGGGTTGGGTCGGTTATTCCAACCACAACCGGTTTGATTCGAACCCTGATCAACGGTTCAGTGCAAGGTGGGGATCTGCACAAAATGGTTTCACACTCACTCGAGGCTAACTTAAGCAGTTGCACTCTCAGCTAAATCCACAGCATCTCCTAGTGAGAAGACCAAAATGTATGAATTTACTAAATTGTTTAAAAAAATGCTTGTCAATTGGTCACTGCATAAGCATATAAAAGAAAAGCTGGACACCCCTAAAGTCTGGGTTAGCCATTCCAGAAAATTAATGTCTTCTTGCAATATACACGTTTCAATGTTCCCTTTCTATTTTAATCCATGTTATCATCTGTTTTTAAATTTTTACAAAATAAAAAATAGGCAGCCTACAACCTGGGGCTGGCATTTTCCTTGCCAACCTGCACAAACAGCAATAAGTTTGCATACAAATCAAAGGCACATTTAGGAGTATATACTGGGAGTACAATACTGCCACTATGTTGGCCGAAAAATCAACCAATGTTTTATACGTTCATTCATGGGTCTATTTTGGGATTAATTGTACCGATGAGAGAGAGGAGACTGATAGGGCTAATTGTGGGCAAACTGAGCAGTGCAGAGTTAAATCAAGTAAACTTCTTTCAGTTAATCTGTAACGTCGACTATTCTGATAATGAATGAAATATCTCCCAATACATGCAATTTAGTGCCAACATTCTTTCAGGTGTGCAATTAAGCCCAAGTTTGATACAAATTTTCCTCCACTCTCCCACAAGTGTGCTCAAGTCAGTAGCATGGCAAGGTCCAATTTCAGGCAATTACTAAAGATGTTCTACTCAACAACATAAAAAGAAAGATGTGAAAAAATATGGTGAGAACATACCTCGTTTAATTGGTAGATTCAGTAGGTCACAGCAGGTGCAATCGAATCCCTACCAACAATTTTAATAAAAACATCGAATTTCATGAACCTGATGAAATTCAACTGAATCCTGACAGAACAGACTGATGCCATTCAATTTCAGCTGAAAAATTTACCAGTCTAACCCTCAAATAAGATACATTTAGAGCACGAGTTACATCATGTTCATTTGGTATATAAAGAAGTTGGATTGACTGAAGCTATGTCGTCATCTGCCTGAAGGTAAATTAAAATCTTATAATAAAATGAAGTACAAAAGAGCTTAACAGTAAGGCAAATATAAACTGGAAGGTAAGAGTGAAAATGCATCAACTACAGCAACTATTGCCAGCAAAATAACCTCTACATATCTCCTTAGACAAATTTACATGCCAATGCCACCCATCAAAAGTTGCAAATAAAAGGACCCATACTCTCTTTCTCTCTAATAACGGAATTTTTGCAACAGAATATGAAAAATACAAAATCTTGAACCATTAAAATTGAGTTAGCTGTTGCAACACCTTTAGTCGTCTGGTTCATAAAAGATGAAAGCTTTTCACAAAATAACAAAATAGAGAAGACACAAGAAAACACGGTCACTCTTCCTTAGAATCACTGTGTTCATCACCTTTATAAAACCCACCACCCATATCGCACAGCCGCTCCCAAACCCAATCAGAAACCGGCACAACAGACAGCCTCGGCTGTTTGAGCAGTGCGAATCCCTTGAACTCCTTCTCTTTCTCTGCCACTTTCTTTATCTCCTTTAACTCGACATGCTGCTTCATTTCCCCAACCTCCTTCACATCCACCGCTCCATCAATATCCCCATCTCCAATTAAGTACCTGTCATGTGTACAACATGGACTTAAACTGTTAGCAGTAGTTGTCAGGAGAAATATAGTCTTTAAAAATCCTAGTCTTCCCCTCTTCAGCTGTTCCATTCTATTCTCTTGTCTGTTTAAGTGTTCTCTTACCACAGATTCTGGTATCATTAATCCTTCCCAAACATAAGTGCAATTCAATTCAACCTCTACTGAGTTGTAGGAATCAAATCATCTTAATAGTGTAATAGATCAGTACGAAATTCTGAAACCTCCAGCATTTTTTTTATTAAAATATATAAATGAGCGCTATATATAAAAAGCAATGGAGAAACATTGATTCCCATGGGATTAGAGATCCACTAACAACTCCCATTTTCTCGAAGCAGATGCCAAGTATAATTTCACACAATTTATCCTGTAAAATTCGAAATTCCAAACTGTGAAACCTCCCAACCATCTCTAAACTAACAGAAGAAGCAACCTGCTACACTTGACTATTCGAAAAAAGCACTCTAAACTCACCACGGTTTGGTGACCCGCACAACACCAACAATGCAGCGGGAGGCGGCACCGGAGCCGGAGTGGTAGAAGAAGCAGAGTTCGCCGGGGCGCATAGACTTAAGGTTGTTCACCGCCTGCCGGTTGCGCACGCCGTCCCACTGCGAGACGCCTCCGTTGGCGCGCTGGTCGTCCCAGGACCACTCGCTCGGTTCGGTCTTCAGTAGCCAGTAGCTCTTCTTGCCTTTCGCCATGGGTTTATTCCTCGCTTGGGATGTGAGAAGGCGGGAAGATGAATGAATTGGAGGGAATGGGGGTTTGGCAGGAATCTTAACGAAAGCGGTCGCAGTAACGCCAAGGGAAAACATCTAATCGCATCTTATCAGGTTAGGTCGCATCGAATTCGTATCCTCTGCATTAACTCAAAAGTAATTTTTTGGATTAATGCATCTCGACCATCTCATGTATTTTATGATTCGTACGGACTATATTAAAGGACCTCTATTTTAGATAAGATTCGGATTGACTCCTTTTAAAATTAGACAGTCGAGATTCATTAACTCAAAAAATTCTCTTTTGAGTTAATGCAGAAGATACGCGTTCAAGTTGCATCACAAGGAGATTTGAATCCGTATCCTTCGCACACAAACCTAAATTTTGAGTGTCTAAGAATTCGAGAGAGTAAATTTAAATAACAAATGAGGAGGGCTCAAATACTCTATCTGAACTGCTCAACGTGATATTTGCATAAAAATATGTTTGGTGACCAAATTTTACATTTTTTTTAAATTGTTTATTACTTTTTAAGATAAGTACAAAATCAAAATTTTGGACCATCTAAACAGTGATTTTGTATCTATTTTAAAAAATAGTAATGAATTCTCGAAAATATAAAATTCGGCCTCCAAGCATATTTTAATGTGGATATCACATTGAGCAGTTCACATTATCTGTTTGGACTTTAAAATCAAAAATAAAGATGTGAGATATGATTGAGGCATGAACGCAATGAGACATTTGAGCCCTCCTCATAACAAATTAATAAATAATTTGAATTTGAATTTAAATTTAAATTTTAAGTTACTTTAAGAGAGTGATTGTACGGTACGGTACTATGCATATTTAGTCCGTACTATAAAGTAATGTATTTATTTTCAAGAGAGTAGAGTTAAAATGCATCATTAGTTTTGTGCTCAAATCATATCCTAAATCTCTATCTTTGTTTTCAAAGTTTAAATGGTTGATTCGAACCGCTCAACATGATATCCATATTAAAATATGCTTAGAGACCAAATTCTATATATTTTTTTAAAATTATTTACATTTTTTAGATAGGTACAAAATCATTGTTTTTGAATGGTCGAGAAGCAGTGATTTTGTACCTATCTAAAAAGATAATAAAAAAATCCAAAAAAAATATAAAATTTGGTCTCTAAGCACATTTTAATATGAAAATCATGTTGAGCGGTTCGGATCGACTATTTGAACTTTGAGAACAGAGATAAAGATGTGGGGTATGGTTGGGACACAAGGAACGGACTCTGTTGCTTTTCTCTAAGAAAAACAGGGTCCTGCTTTTCCAATTCCAACCATTCAAATTCGTTGAGATTTGTGCATGAAAAAGTTTCTTTATTGAGATACGTGAATAGAAAATTTTGAATGATTGGAATCGGAAAAGCAAGACCCTGCTTTTCTTATAGAAAAGCAGCAAAGTCGATCCGAGACACAAAACCAATAGTGCATTTTAACCCTACTCTTTTTAAAATTCTTTTTTTTTTTTTTAAATCTTCATGAAGGCTGCGAAGTCATAAGAGGAGCTCGACTCTCGACCTTTGGATAATCAAAGTCCTAAAACTTTTTTTTCTAACCAACTGTGCTACCGCACCTTCTCATCTATTTTTAAAATTCAAATAGCTGTTCTGAACAGTTTAACATGAACATGTACTTATAGATCAAGTTTTACATTTTTTAAAATATTTTTACTTTTCTTTAAGATAGGTAGAAAAACATTTGATCTAAGATTCTAGGTCAAAACTAATAATTTTCCACCTATCTATTTTTGTTATAAAAAATATAAAATTTAGTTTGTAAGTAAATTTTTACATAGAGATCATGTACAACTATTTAAATCAATTGTTTAAATTTTAAAATAAAAAATATTGATCCATACTATAGATCAATGTGCGCTATACACAATACCCTCACTTTTACTTTAGACAATATAAATTCAGATTTTATCTAGAGTTAATAGTCGTTTAATGCGTTTACAAAATCAATCCTACCAATTATACGAATGAATTAATCGCTGTGGTTCAATTTGCGGGGAAATATATTATTTGTCCGGAGAAATTTCGTTCTAAATATTTCCACTATCAAACAACACGTCACGTATAATTTTTATTTCATCAAATATAAAGTCTATATAAATATAATTTTTGTACGATATACAAAAATGATAAGATAGAGTGATGCGGTGCACTCTCAATGTTAGACGAATTCAATATAATATGCTGAAAATGCTCAGAGGTATTACTTGCTTGGTAAATTTGAACGACTAGAAAATACATGGTGAATGAATTGTTTGGTTGTGGAACATAGCAGAGTGATAATTCTGGGGTTAAAATACCTTATTATTTTTATTATTTTTTGTTCTAATTATATCTCACATTCTTAATTCTGTTGTCAAAGTCTAAAAAAATCAATTTGAATTAACCACTCAATATATTTTCATATTAAAACGTGCTTGGAGGCCAATTTTAGTTTTTTTTTTTTTTTTCTTTAGAACCTCTACTGTTTTTTATAACTACAAAATCATTATTTTTAGATGGTACATATATCTAAAACACAGTAAACAATTTCCAAAAAAAAAAAAAGTTTGTATCCGAACACATTTCGATATAGAAATCATGTTGAGTGATTGCTATTTAAACTTTAAAAACAAAAATAAAAAATATGAGACATAATCGTGGCAGAAAAAATGAGACATAATTTTTAACCCTACTCGATATTACTAATCCTCAACGCACAATTGCCGAATTTTTTATTAATATCCAAAAAATAAATTAAATTACAAAAAATAACCATGTTGGTGTTGAAATTCGGAATTTACCCAAACCGGAAAAAAAATTTCCGAACTCAACGTCTAAGTTCGGAAAAAAATTTTCCGGAAACTCAACCTTAATTCCGGAAAAAAAAATTTCCAAACTTAACATTTTTTTTTTTTTACAGATTTCGGAAAAAAAATTTCCGAACTTAAATTTTTTTTTTTTTTTTTTACAGATTTCGGAAAAAAATTTTCCGAACTTAAATTTTTTTTTTTTTTTTTAACAGATTCTGGATAATTTTTTTTTCCAAACTTAACAATTTTTTTTTTTTTTTTTTTTACAGATTCCAGAAAATTTTTTTTCCGATCTTGACAAAGTATTTTTTTTTTAAAAAAAAATAGCTAAAATACTGAAATCTAACATTAAAAAATCGAATTGTCTTTTAAAAATTTCAAAATAGTGTAGAATAATTTAGAAATTATCAAAATAGCTAAAATACTGAAATCTAACACTAAAAAATAGAATTGTTTTTTTAAATATTTGTTAAATTAATTTAAAAAATTTCAAAATGGTGTAGAATAATTTAGAAATTATCAAAATAGCTAACATGCTGAAATCTAACACTAAAAAATCGAATTATTTTTTTACTACGAATAGGGCCGATTTTTGTGCTGAAATACGGTAAATTTACTAAAATGCTGAAATTACAATAATTATGTAGAATTATGCTAAAATACGATAAATTACGCTAAATTACGTATGAATGGGGCCTATTTTGTGGCATCTTTCATAAATCATAAAAAATAAAATAAAAATTCCAAAAATAATAAAAATTGATATTCTAAAAGTTCATTACATAAATAATTTACTGAGCTACGTAGATTGAATAATATAAATGAAAATCTTAATCGGAAACTTCAACTGAAGTTTTGAGGCTCTTCCCTTTGTTTTTTGGCGATTCTGAATTCAAAAAACTGGCAAAGACAGTCCGAACGCATGCGCATTTTCGCAAGCTTTCCGAAAAGTGGTCATTTGCTGAAATCGGACACTCGAGCGCCGTTTTATGGCCGTTTGAAGTTTCGTCGTCGTTTTTCGCCTTCTCAGGAAAGATATCATCCCTATTCGTACGTTTAGAATATCAATTTTTATTATTTTTGGAATTTTTATTTTATTTTTTATGATTTATGAAAGATGCCACAAAATAGGCCCCATTCATACGTAATTTAGCGTAATTTATCGTATTTTAGCATAATTCTACATAATTATTGTAATTTCAGCATTTTAGTAAATTTACCGTATTTCAGCACAAAATTCGGCCCTATTCGTAGTAAAAAAATAATTCGATTTTTTAGTGTTAGATTTCAGCATGTTAGCTATTTTGATAATTTCTAAATTATTCTACACCATTTTGAAATTTTTTAAATTAATTTAACAAATATTTAAAAAAACAATTCTATTTTTTAGTGTTAGATTTCAGTATTTTAGCTATTTTGATAATTTCTAAATTATTCTACACTATTTTGAAATTTTTAAAAAACAATTCGATTTTTTAGTGTTAGATTTCAGTATTTTAGGTATTTTTTCCTAAAAAAAAAACTTTATCAAGATCGGAAATTTTTTTTTCTGGAATCTGTAAAAAAAAAAATAAAAAAAATTTGTTAAGTTTGGAAAAAAAATTATCCGGAATCTGTAAAAAAAAAAATTTAAGTTCGGAAATTTTTTTTCCGAAATCTGTAAAAAAAAAAAAAAAAAATGTTAAGTTCGGAAATTTTTTTTCCGGAATTAGGGTTGAGTTTCCGGAAAATTTTTTTCCGAACTTAGACGTTGAGTTCGGAAAATTTTTTTCCGGTTTGGGTAAATTCCGAATTTCAACACCAACATGGTTATTTTTTGTAATTTAATTTATTTTTTGGATATTAATAAAAAATTCGGCACAATTGCGATACTTTTGCAATGCCATACTATCTATTTAACTATTCCAGAAGAAATATTATTAACTTGTATGAAATTTCCCACTAAACAGAAGAATATCAACATTTGTTAACAATATGAGAAAAACACATAAAAAAAAATGGAAAATTAAGAGGTTGGAGGTCAAAATTGTTTTTATTTTGTTTTTTTAATAAAATTTGGAGGTCAAGCCATTCAACTAATTAAAAATATGTGACCTTACATACAAAGAGCGTTGCCTTTGCCACTATACCAAAGGCTGATTCTCCCAATGATTATTTTGTTTGTTGTAAATAAAGGTAATAAATGAAATTAGCTCTGTTTTCTTCATATATATATAGAGAGAGAGATAAGCTATGGTGAGATGTAGAGTAAAAACTTGTTTTACTCCACGCAATATTTTTACTTTGAAAATTCAAACAACCGATCCAAACCGCTCAACATGATTTCCATATTGAAATGTGCTTGGAGACCAAATTTTACATTTTTTGAATTTTTTTTACTATTTATTAAGCCACTTTGAAAATCTCTGATCCGAGTGAACAGTAAAAAACAGTAAAAACTTCTAGACCATTGGATCAGCGATTTTCAAAGTGGCATAATAAATAGTAAAAAAATTCGAAAAAATGTAAAATTTGGTCTCCGAGCACATTTCAATATGGAGATAATGTTGAGCGGTTCAGACCGGTTGTTTGGATTTTTCAAAATGGAAATTTTGCGTGGAGTAAAACAAGTCTTTTACTCTACGTCTCACTATAGCTCAATTATATATATATATATATATATATATATATATATATATATATATATATATATATATATATATATAGTATGGCTAATTTGCTTCCGGAAGCATTTCGGCCGAGGTGCTTACGGGGGCATATCTTGCAATTTGATGTTCAAACAACAAATTCAAACCGTTAGATGTTCAATCTATATTAAAATCTACTTGGAGACCAAATTTTACATTTTTTGGAATTTTTTTACTATTTTTTAAGCTGGTTTGAAAACCGCTGTTTTCAATGCTTCATAAATTTAATAAAAACAGCGGTTTTCAAACCAGCTTAAAAAATAGTAAAAAAATTCCAAAAAATGTAAAATTTGGTCTCCAAGTAGATTTTAATATAGATTGAACATCTAACGGTTTAAATTTGTTATTTGAACATCAAATTGCAAGATATGCCCCCGTAAGCACCTCGCCGAAATGCTGCCGGCAGCAACTTAGCCGCTTCCTATATATATATATATATATATAGAGTAGAACTAGGGTGTGATGTGCTCACCAAACTCTTTGGCGAGCACAGCTCTACATAAACTATCGGATTCACTTCAAATGAGATGAATCCAACCGTTGAAACCGATGTACTTTACGAGTGATGCATGTACATGCAAAATTTTGAATTTTTTGAATTCATTTAGTCTCAAGTCAAGTGGTCAAAATTGATGAAAAATGAATGATCCAAAATGAAGTTGTTTTAATGCATTCAAAAAATTCTCAATTTTGACCATTGACTTGAGACTAAATGAATTCAAAAAATTCAAAATTTTGCATGTACGCCCATCACTCGTAAAGTACATCGGTTTCATCAGTTTCAACGGTTGGATTAATCTCGTTTAAAGTGAATCCGATAGTTTATGTAGAGTTGTGCTCACCAAAGAGTTTGGTGAGCACATCACACCCTAGTTCTACTCATATATATATATATATATAGAGAGAGAGAGAGAGAGCGGCTAATATCAAAACGTTTGCACCAAGGCCCTCGTGCAACCAAGTCGTTTTCGGATTTTCAAAGTCCAAATAGTCGATCCAAACCACTAGATGTTCAATCTATATTAAAATCTGCTTGGAGACCATATTTTACATTTTTGGAATTTTTTTACTATTTGTTAAGCCACTTTGAAAATTGCTGATCCGGGTGAACAGTAAAAATAATGCAACCAAATTCTAGACCATGTGATCAGCAATTTTTAAAGTGGCTTAATAAATAGTAAAAAAATTAAAAAAATGTAAAATTTGGTCTCCAAGCAGATTTTAATATAGAGATCACATCTAACGTTTGGATTGACTATTTGGACTTTGAAAATCCAATTTTGAATTGGAATCATTTCGACCGAAATGCTACTAAAAGCATATTAGCCTATATATATAGAGTCCGACTAGGCTACTCCATAGAGTAAAACGACTTGGTACTCCACGCCATATCTTCATTTTCAAAGTTCAAATAGTCGATTCGAACCTTCCAACATGTTCTCCATATTGAAATGTGCTTGGAGATCAAATTTTACATTTTTTGGAATTTTTTTACTATTTATTAAGCCACTTTGAAAATCTGAAAATCCTTATGAACAGTAAAAAACAGTAAAAATTTCTGGATCGCCGGATCAGTGATTTTCAAAGTGGCTTAATAAATAGTAAAAAAATTCCAAAAAATGTAAAATTTGGTCTCGAAGCACATATCAATATGGAGAACAACTTGAGCGGTTCGGATCGGTCGTTTGGATTTTCAAAATTGAAATAATGAGGCGTGGAGCACCAAGTCGTTTTACACCATGGCTTAGCTAAGCCCAGCACACACACACACACACACACACACACATATATATATATATAGAGATGAGCTATGCTGAGCTATAGAGTAAAACTGATTTTTACTCTATGTTTTTAAGACGTTGGATCCGTTTCAAAAAGCGTGCGGATCCCATCTGAGATCAAAACAAATTTGCGCTGAAACTTGCTTCCAGTGAATGGAGGTGTCCCTTTATTTCTCTACGATTTACACTCCTCAAATTGAAACATAAAAAGAACCCCTAAATCGCCTCTCCAAGGCCTCTCCTCCGGCGGCCCGCCTGCCAACCACTTTCCTCCAACGCTCTCCTCCATCCAGCGCTCTCCTCCTTCGCACTCAGCGCTCTCCTCCGTCGGCACTCTCGCGCACGCAATAACGGCCGACCTTCGCCCAGCGATTCAGGTGAACCCGCTTACGATCTACACCCTCTCCACCGGATTCTTGCCTCCTTCTCTCCAGGTAAGCCTATTATCATTTTTCTGTCTTTTGCAAAAGCTGAAATGCATAAAATCAGAAAATGGAAATTTCGAGGGCAAACGAAAAAATTCAGAAAACGGTACTGAATCGCATAAATGGAAATTCGTCAATATAAATAGTTAACAAATTTTCGCTGTACCATAGTAGTTTATATTGAGTATTGATTGCAAAGCATTTAAGTATTTATTGCATTTAAATATTTGTGCAGGAAATATGAGCAGTCAAAGTAGCCGATATCATGCATTAATTTCAGATTCGACTACTTGAAGAAAAACTGAATATGATGTACAAGAGAGTATTTGTAGGATTAACTTTGTATATTCCATGTTAGTTTGTAATGTTATTCAATTTTGAGCAATGTATTAACTTTGTGTCAGAATGATGAAATTGTTCACAAGCAATGTATTAACTTTGTATATTCAGTTTTGTAGTTGCTTGATACAGTTAATGTATTCATTTTTCTAGTTGATTATTAAAAAAAAATTATTTGATTTTCTGTTGAATTTGTTTGATTTATTGTTTATTTTGTGCCAATTTCTTTGTTGAAGCTGCGTCATGCATTGTTCACATTACAATTGTTTTCTAGTGAATGTATTAAATTGTCGTACCAGTACCACTCTGAACTTCTTTTCTAGTAATCATGTTTTAAACGACTATAGTATCCAATTTTAATATAGACATCATTCCAACAGCATATGATTTTGACATACAGTGCTTTCTTAAGAGATAAAAAGTGCATATTCAAGTAAAAAAATAAAAACACTAAAAAACAAGCTGAAAAATAAGGATATTACTATTCGATGAAAACAACAATGGGGAGGTAAGCATTTCAACTTTCAAGAACCAAAGTTAACATGCACACATACAAAACCAAAGTGATGAACTTTTGGAATGTAATTGAAGTGTTAAACATTTTATATTACCAAAGTGATGAACTTTTGGTATCACTTCCAACATTTTATACTACCATGACAAATATTTGCAACAATGAAGGAGCACATATATATGATAATTGAAGTGTTAAACATTTGTAATGAATTTATAATAGGTATAACAATCATACTACACCTTTGCAGTTCCGAGCTTTACACACCGGACAACAAGAGAACAAGAAAATGACATATTACAAGATAATATATTAACCTATCTAGTCCTCCCTCCGTCAAGCTTTTGTTTTTTAACTGCTTGATTCTTATGTGCAATATCACGGGCAGTAGGGTTATCCCATTTTGCGACCTAATCAAAGAATTACATCAGGTTTCAATTAAAAGAGCCTCATAAATTAAAACAATTTTGCAAAAAAGAGTTAGATTTGGAGAAACTTCATTTTACAAGGTCCTTCTAAATGATGTTAGGTAGTCAGATTTTTCTCATATTTTTAGGAATTTTATTCATATGGTTTCTGTTCAATTTTGCAACAACAACCCAGCAGTTCATGATTTTTCTGGCAACCTGATTTGTTATTTTCATACCGGACAAACTACTACACCAAATTTTTTGTTATTTTTATGGAAATGCGTATGAAAACCTGATCTACATGCATGATTTATTGTGGGATTTTTGGAGATACAGAAATCTGACTGGTAGAATGATTTCTAAAGTGAAAATTGAGGTACCAGCTTTTTACCTTGCAGCAAATAACAGAAAAAATATTTTAAAAACTGAGATTCAAAAATAGCTAGAAAATAGTAGGAAAATCCTAAAAATGCAAAGTTTAATATCAAAATACTTGGCATGATGTGTTCTATAACACTGCAAACTGGCATGGCCTAGTTCTGTCCCTAGCTATTTCAGATTTCCTGATTTGTCTTCAGGGGCATTTTGGAGTCTGTTTGTACCAGTCATGCCTCACATCCATTTCCTTTGTTTTATTTGCTGGTCACCCATGCCTAATATGTACTGTTGATGTTTAGACACTGTCTGGACATGGGGCTTGACTTGGTTCAGACATAAAGACTGTTTTAGGGTTTGATCTTTCCATTTTCTTTACCAGCAAAGTAATAAATTTAGAATCAAGGGCTAGTTATCCATGGGAGCAAGGAACTTGAATCAAAAAAAATTTAGGATTTACGAGGACTAAAATTTTAGAACTTGATTCCAAAAATAAAACTGAGAAATAAAAAGAAAATGAAATCAAGAACAAACCTTTGGTGTGGACATGAAGTGCTACTCCTCTTTAGACATCTTAACGGGTGTCCAATTAGATAAAACAGATCATGCATAGTCCATATCCATTAATTGATACATAATAGAAGATACATACAATTAATTGTCATAATAATAGAAAAAACACCTTATATAGAAGATACATACAATTAACATAATAGAAATTTCCATTTACGAATTTCCATTTGTTAACTATTTATATTGACGAATTTCCATTTATGCGATTCAGTACAGTTTTCTGAATTTATTCGTTTCAGCCCTCAAAATTTCCATTTTCTGATTTTATGTGTTTCAGCTTTTGCAAAAGACAGAAAAAGGATAATAGGCTTACCTGGAGAGAAGGAGGCAAGAATCCGGTGGAGAGGGTGTAGATCGTAAGCGGGTTCACCTGAATCGCTGGGCGAAGGTCGGCCGTTATTGCGTGCGCGAGAGTGCCGACGGAGGAGAGCGCTGAGTGCGAAGGAGGAGAGCGCTGGAGGAAAGTGGTTGGCAGGCGGGCCACCGGAGGAGAGGCCTTGGAGAGGCGATTTAGGGGTTCTTTTTCTGTTTCAATTTGAGGAGTGTAAATCGTAGAGAAATAAAGGGACACCTCCATTCACTGGAAGCAAGTTTCAGCGCAAATTTGTTTTGATCTCAGATGGGATCCGCACGCTTTTTGAAACGGATCCAACGTGTCAAAAACATAGAGTAAAAATCAGTTTTACTCTATAGCTCAGCATAGCTCATCTCTATATATATATATATATATTTAGAAAACTTTTATGGCAAACACAAAAGAATGAAAACTAAAAAAAATAAAAATATATTTCTCATATATATTTTTTCTTTCTTTCTTTTTCCACAAATGAAACTGATCCATTATTTTGATTTTATGTTTTTACCAAAAGTCATGCACAAGAAAAGTTGATTTTTATTGAACCAAACTTGATGCGACCCTCCCCCCTCGCTCCCATTTATTTTTCCGTCTTCTCCAATTGATTGTGAGAGATTTATTGTCTAAATTGCGAGTGATTTATTCTCCCTCGATACATTAGATTGTCAATAGATCGAACTCGGATTGGATTCTGGTACAATCCAAAAACGAATCCTTAGAATTTTACAAAATCCACATGCGGATCCATATGAAAAGAAATCGAGGATTTATATACAGATTCTTATCCATTATTGTAGCATTTTTCGATTCTTAGAATTTTACAAAATCCACATGCGGATCCATATGAAAAGAGTTTGAGGATTGATATACTGATTCATATCCATTATTGTAGCATTTTTCGATTCGAATTCAGATTATATTGAATGTTTCTGTTAAAATATTAAAAATTGTCTCCTACGGGCTTTCAATAAAAAAAAAAATCTAAAATAGTAAAACACATGCATAACACAAAATCAGGAGTGAAAATAATGGGCCAAGACAAAACAATCGAATAGGCCAAGTTAAAATGTCTATATGTCTGTTATCCTAGTTTTGACGAGATTGCTCAACTTGTCTTTGAGATTGGAAGTTGGTAAACAGGCTTCAAAAGAAAACAACTGAATTGGTCAAGTTAATGGGCCAAGATGGCCTATCTAACAGCTCCATGTCAAATTGTAGCATGCGTTAAATTATTCTAATTTGAGCTTTATCTTTGATCACCACTGACAACAAGTTTTGCTCACCAAAAGACATTTTTTTATTTGAGCAGTGACATTTGAATTGTTAAAATTAGAAATATATGTCCTTCCTTTATTGTATACAAGCGTCCTTAAGCAATAAAGTCATAAAGAATGGTACTTGACTTTTATTTTCTTTCTTTTGTTTTCATCGAAAATTCTCCTTTTAATTTTTTTCATATCTTTTGAGCAGTGAATATGACCGAATCTTCATTCTTACAACATTCTTTCATCACAAAACATGCATTCCGGTAGTTAGAACTATAGTGCGTGAGTCCAACGCGTTCATCTACGTATAGATGCATGATCCAATTATATCGTATGCGACTCTTAACGCGTTCACGCACAGTATTGTTCTTACTATTATCGTAAAGGACAGCTAAAGGTTCACGCCCTCACACCGCACGATGCCATTATAGAAACTTTTGAAAACTTCCTTAATTTGTGAACCAATTTGTATTGCGACATCAAAATTGTTCATTGTATTTCAAACATGTATATCTTTGTGCTTTTTCAAAAGAGCATGTTGGTGTCTTTCGGCGCGTCAAATGTCAATATTATGCATATTCAAGCAATAAAATTATATATAAATATATGGTGCCCTAGAATTTGCCACCTCATTTTGCCTACCATCCATGATTGGTTGGATCCACTGTTGTGGGGGCCAACAGTCATAGATGGTCGATGAAGTAGGAGAAAAATTAAGGGACATTGCATCATGACTTATCCTCCATGTCTATAAATACAACCTTTTGCTCAGCTCATTCTTGTTCATCCAAAGAAGCACCATATTATCTCTTGTAAACTTGTGCATCTCTCATAACCTTAGGAAGAAAAAAAAAGTTTTCATTACCAACAATGGTGAGGAGAGGGTCAAGTGGAGCCCAAAATGGTCGCCAAAGGGAGATCCAAAGGTTAGAGAGTAAGAATGCACGACAAGTTTGCTTCTCTAAGCGTCGTAATGGGTTGTTTAAAAAGGCCAGCGAGCTAGCTACTATGTGTGGTGCTGAAGTTGCGATTCTTGTCAATTCACCAGCAGGGAGGCCATATACCTTTGGTAGTCCGGCAGTAAATCCTGTCATTGATAGGTTCCTCTCCAACAACCCCAATGAACAGGACCATAGTTCCTCCCAATTGTTGGGCTCCGTCAACAACCGAAACCCTCACCAAAATAATACGATAAATCATTTGAATCAGCAATACAATGACCTCTCAAGCCGCTTAGATGCGGCAAGGTTTCGACGTCTTATGCTTGAGGAGCGCTTGAAGCAGGCTGCAAAAGAAACACCAGTGTGTACCTGGTATAAAAAACTCGAGGAACTCGATCTCGACAAATCGAAACAACTTTTGGAGGCTCTGTATAAAGCCAAGGCCTTGCTTGTGGCAAGGCAGAATGAGTTGATTTGTGCTGGAGGAGCATCTACATCACGAAATGTCAACTATCCTAATCCGCTTGCCAGTACCATGATGGACAATACCTCTTTCCCTAATCAAATGGTGCACCAACAAGAACCGAGAATGATTGATTGCAAACCACCTAGTTTCAACCCTAGTTCGGGGGTCGGATTAAACAAAAACATGACATCTGTCACTAATATGATGATGAGCTTCGATCCTAGAGCATATGGAAAAAGTGATTATGTGGTGGGAAGTAGTTCAAAATCAGAAGAACGTGTGCCTCACTCGATTGGTGGATTTGGCTTTGGCTCGACCAGGTACGTACACTCCAAACTCCACTGGTATTTACAACAAAAACACAAATTTGTTCAATAACATCATTGGCATGATGCCATTATATTCCCACTCACTTCTGGTAAGAATAACTTACGAAATGTTAATCAATTGCAGGTCAGAAATGTATCCATTGAGTATTGAAGCAGTCAACCAAGGCTTGATCAGACTTAATTCGTTTTCATTTGGTAGTAAAGATGCCATTGTGGAATCAGAAATCAAGTACGAGTTCAAAGCATTTGAACCACCCATTTCCACCGCTCAAGGCCAATTTATTCCTGAAATGTATGGTACTTCTGGCCAAAATTTACATTTTGAGGATTTGATTGCTCAAGATCAAGCTGATCCTGGCCCTAGTGGTTCCAACATCAACAAGTTTCTTGGACCAGGCGAGAATGAACCTTAGATAAAATAAGGTAAAGCCTGAGTCAGCTGGCTCTGAGCAAGACTCCATGTAGGGTTCTTCTCTAAGCTGTTTAATTATCTTTTGGTTTTGTTAGTTTGTTTACAATAAATTATGTGTTTTACTTTATTTGTTATGTTCTGATCAATCTTGTCATGTGTTGTCATTAGATACCATGCATGGTTGTGATTGAGTCTCTTTTCTCTTATGTGCTGGTAATAATAAAGTGGATGTGAAACTTTTAAGTTGATCAAAATTTGTCTATCTATTATTTTTTATTGTTTTTTCTTTTAGTTTTGCAATTTATTTAATTTTTTCTTTTGTTAATTATCCAAATGGACATATTATATTGCTTTGCCTTTTGTTTTCATTTATTTAGACTCTAGTTTTTAAAATGTTTTTTTGCTAAAAATGTATATTGAGAATGTCATGTACAACTGAATTGTGCTACGGCCCATTCTATATTAGGCTGATATAGGTTTGTACATACGTAATTGGTGCCCTTTATAGTTTTATGTTGGTTGGAATTTTTTAAACCAGGCCCATTCTATACTAGGCCCATTTTTCGGACTCGCGTGAATGCATGATACAAAAAAGAGATAAAGATGGTACGAACCAACTAATTTTTACTTGACAATTTCATGTTGTAATATGTCAAAAACTCGATGTTTAACCCATGAGAATCAAGAGTATTACATTTCGATATAATATTTTTTCGACGCATTTTAATGTAAAATTAAGGAAAACGGCATTCTTCCATCCAAGTGACGAGCATTTGATTTTGGTCGTATCTTTTCATTAGGGGTGTCAAAGGATACGATACAGGTAGGATAGAAGCATTTTCATACTCATACTTACTAAAAATTGACTTTATTCATACTCTATCCTTACCCATTAAGAATTGACTCTATCCTTACCCGTTCAAATTATCGTATAACGAAACGGTAGCGGGTGAATAATGAATAATACTAATATAATAATTAATTTTATTATATTTTACAAATAAAACATCAAACTTATTCATTTCACACATATGCAATCACATCACTAATAAAAAAACTAAATGTGCAATCAATTTCAACTAAATTATTTTTTTTATAGAGCAAGAGAATCTAAAAACACGAATATCTCTTCAAACAAATTCAATTATTTAACTAAATATAAAAATGCAAATAAAAGTAATATGTTTAACATTTTTCTTATAGTAAAAAAATATACTAAATAACAAAAGTACATTACTAATTATTTCTCAAACATTATCATATGAAGTATCACGAAAATAAATTTTATCATCCCTAATTATTGCTCAAACATTATCATATTATTCTATTTTATATAATTACCTATAGGTAACGGGTACAAAATAGTCTTTACCCATATCCTTACCCGTTTAGTTAACAAATTTTTTTTTTATTCATACCCGTACCTAATATGCTAACAAAAATAAAATTTTACACATATCCGTCTTATAAAATACAATACAGGTAAGATAAATGGTTAAAAGGGTATCATTGACACCCTACTTTTCATATTTATTAGTGAATATGACCAAATAATCATGGATATACACTAGCGGGGAGCTATACAGTGGCAAGAAGACTTTTGTAAAAAATATCCATAGAGGAAATTAACTTCCCTTTTTCTCCCTTGGGTCTTAGCCGACAGAGGGGCATCTCGGATAAGAAGACGACAACAGGTAAAACACAACAAACTTGTTGTATATAAAACACATAGAGAGACGACCCCAGAAAAATTTACAAAAAAAATATTGTGAACGTGTTTGCCAAAAAAAAAACAACGTGTGCCATAAGAAGACAGCATCTAATAATTTTGTTTCGACAAATTTGGAAGTTTGAAATCTTTGACCTACCCAATAATGAATATGCATGAAGCCATAAACAATATTTAACAATGTATCCATAATTATTTTACTGTGATAAAACATTTATCAATTTATCCATAATGGGTTCTACAGAGACGACCTTGACATTGGAGTGATTGGACAGAGGTCCGGGCTAACCAATTCTCAAATTTCCCTCTTAATTCACAAAAAAAACAGAGAGGAAAACTTGAGGGTCTTCTTTCCAAAATACAACCCTTCAACCCGCGAGAGCGAGCGAGACCAATCAATCTCTCTTGGAATGCTTCTAGGCTGGAGTTTGAACCTCAGCCCAGCAATAATGGATTGGGTCACAAAAAAAACATATATTTACTATGTTCCCGACTTTTATTTTTAAGCATGTATGTCTTCAATTACTATGTCATTGTCCAAGTACAAAATGATAATTATCCGAAATTTTTAAATATATCCTCAACAAAAAAAATAAACTAAAAGATTATTATTTTTGTAAAATTCAAAATTTACCCTGGTGGCAACGACAAATGGCGCCCCCAAACAACTAAAAAAAACCCAAAGAGATTCATTTGATTCCGTTGAGTTTATAATATTTGTTTAATAATTTTCAAAAATAAAAAGAACAATTAATAATTTAAATATGTTAGAAAGAACATCAAACAAAATAGATAAAACATCTTATAATTTAGATGTACCAGAAGAACTCTGAAACATTTTTCAGGCATGATTTTTTCCCGATTGTAAAAAAAATTAAACTATTTTTTGGTGTGTTACTGGAAAAAAAATGCTTTGTATCTGAATAGTGATCCCAGTTCAAAAGTCACTTCTAGTAAATAAAGAAATTATCATGGTTCTTCTAGTACATACAAATTGTAAGATACTCCATCTATTTTCGAAAGAAAAAAAATTGATTTGACTTTTGTAATGATGGCAAGGATTTTTTTTTTCAAAATAGATGGAGTATCTTAGAATTTGAATGTACTAGAAAGACCACAATAATTTCTTTATTTGCTAGAAGTGACTTTTGAACCGGGATCAATAATTCATATACAAAGCATTTTTTTTTCCAGTAACAAATAGTTTAATTTTTTTGACAGCCGGGAAAAATCATGTCTGAAAAATGTTTTGGAATCCTTTTAGTACATCTAAATTATAAGATGTTTTATCTATTTTATTTGATGTTCTTTCTAACATATTCAAATTATTAATTTTTTTTCTATTTTTGAAAATTATTAAACAAATATTATAAACTCAACGGAATTAGGATTTTTTTAGTTTTTGCGGGGCCGCCATTTGTTGTTGTGGCCCGGATAAATTTCAAATTTTCCAAAATTTGTGGTTTTTTTGTTTATTTTTTTAAGGGAGGGTATTAATAAAAATTTCGGTATAATTATTCTTATTTTATACCCTATTTAGTTTAAAACAGGTTGTGTGATTATGCTTGATAATTGGAATTAATATGCGCCGTAAGGAGAACAAAAAGGTTTAGTTATAGTCGGGTAGAGCCGTAGAGAACATATAGTATATACCGACACTTTTGCTATGTCGTCATATAGTTTAATGAATTATTTTGTTAAATATGTATTTTTAATTTTATTGTGCAATAATGAAAGAGGAGGGTTCAAATGCTTCTATTTTTGTGCCTCCATCATGTCTCCATTTTTAAAAACTTTAATAACTCAAAATTTAGAACTTAAAAAGTCAAAATAAAACCGTTAGATATGATCTATATTATTTTCTCTGTGTTCATAAAAAATTATCACATTTCAATTTTGTTTTTATATAAATCAATAAGTTGAAAAATCAATGTCTAGAAATTATTCAAATTAGTACGTTTTTTACAAGCTCTTGATGACAAGCAAAACAAAATTGAAATTTCATAATTTTTTACACGTGCATAGATAAAATGATGTAGATCATATCCAACGGTTCTATTTTGACTTTTTAACTTTTAAATTTTGAGTTATTAAAGTTTTTAAAAATGAAAGTATGGTGGAGGTACAAAAAATAAAGGCATTTGAACCCTTCACATCATGAAATTCCTTATTCCTGACTTCCAAGTAGAAGATTATCTTGTCACCACTTCCCTGATTTTGACAGTATCAGAATTACACATAACAAATTTAGTCTCTAAGTATCAGTACCGAGTGTTTTTTTTAATTTATTCTGTTTTGCCAAAAAGATCTCGTAAAATTACACATCTGTTAGTTGCAATAAACAAATTACAATTTCAGCTTTGCCAGTTAATAAAGTTTTCCGTTATTGAATTGATAGTTGGATCGACAGGAAAAAGAAAAGGCTGCAGCACACTTCAACCGATAATTTCTCAAACATGTTAAATTTTCAATATTAAGAGGCCATATTAAAAAATCAGCCAAAATTTTAAGGGTAGGCAACCATGGTAAAACCTGTGTTCCAAAAGCATGAAAAATTAACAAAAATAAACTAAAAATTGAAAAAAGTAATGCATGTAAGAAAAGCAAATTAGAAAACAATTTCAAAATATCGGTAATTATAATTCACAGATTTAATTGAGCAATTGTTTTGATGTTTTGCCATAGTTTCAAGAGATAATTACAATCCTTCTATTTACAACAAGGGTTTCTAGCCGTTTACTAAGGATGGGACAGCTTAATCTATTAAACGGAAAAGAAAAAGAGCGCTGGTACACAGCCCAGTTTGTTTATCAGAAAATAAAATGAGCACTCGTAGACAGACCAGTTTGTTTATCAGAAAAGAAAAGAAGTGAAAGAAAAACGCTGAGGGTATAATTTGCAAAAATACACTCGGATTTGCTAAGTGCACCGGAGTATGTTAGCACCAACAGTAATTTTCCATTTATTTCAAGGAAAAGGAAGCATGCAATAATAGAAATGAATGAAGAACGTCTCATATCCCGAGAGGATATATTTGCAAAAGAAACTGACACTCACAATTGAGAGAACCATTAAACACAGAACTGTGCCAAAATTCTACAAAACTAGACTTGCTAAGTAATAAACTTTTAGCTAGTTGTACTGTCGGGGCTAGTCGTATTGTTGGGTGGAGTCTCTTTTGAAGCCTCTTCTTTAAGCTTCTTAGACCAGTACTCCTCTAGAGGTGGCCCAAAGAGCATTTTACCAGAAATAACTCCTATCCTACACATGATAATTGTTTGCCAACAAATTCAATTTTAGAAAAAGAAATCAAAATTCTGCAAGCAATATTATCTGAATAAAGAAATTCACACCACCAAGAGCATTTTATTCAGAGAGTGGACTGGCTGCACTCCTCTTGGACTGATTTTATCATAATTTTGAACTGAAAGCATCATTTTTAGAAATTCAATTCCCTCAATCATGAATCCAATGCACCACCCGACAAGATCAATACCCTTTCAATTTTTGTGATTCTTATCTGAACATACAAATCTTTTATAGCTTTTGTTCTAGTTTCAGCATCATTTTGGTAATTGTCTATTCTTACTAATAACTTATTCTTTCATTTGTGCTGGTGTTGTATAATTGCTTAACTGATGATAGAGTTTAAATAAGGCTAAAAAAATCAACATGTGAGGAAATGGCATAGAAATAAAAATTCCCCAAACTTGCACTAATACAATATCACTACTGTCAAAATCAGTACTGGTACAGACAAACAGAGCCGAAATTGCAATCCTGACCCCAATTTATTCCCTCCTTAGTATTACAAGAAGTAGAATTTGCGATTGCTTGGTAATTACAGCATGAATTGGTAACAAAGCAAAAAGAAAACCGGAAAGAAAGAGGGGAGATGAGTAGTACTTACACGACAGCACCAACTACCATGGGTAACGACAGAGCCTTTGCCATCCCTCTCTCACCAGGTCGCTTGCTCGCTCGATATATGAGATCGAAAATGGTTGAGCTGTCGGAAAAGCGACGAACGGGGAGGCGCTACGCAGCGGTGCAGAAGGTGTTTGGGCCGGGCGGGTCAAGCAGCCTCTTGGATCGGGTCGGACGGGAGACCGATAATGCATCGATTTCATTCCGACTTTTCAATTTTTCATAATTTAAGAATTCTTTTAAAAGAATAATAATTAAAAAAAATTCTCTTTTATCTCTATTCTCATATTAAGCACATAGATACTCTGAAATTAAAATTTTATATTGTATACCAGTCTTTGATTTATTTCATATTGTATATCAGCCTTCTAATAAAATAACGTACTCGTCATATGCAAATTGATATTATTTTTTAATATGTTCTAATTTCTTTCTATATTTTAAATGTTATTTAAGGATTTTTTAATTGATTGATAATCTATGTTACCCCGATACAGATATGATACTTCATATAGGGTTCCATATCTGATACCGGATATCAGTATCCTCGAATATAGATATCCGTATTCTGTATCTATGCAACATAGTTGATAATTGATTGGTCATAAAGGGGTGAAGCAAATCCTATAGGAATGAAAACAAGGACTTTTTAATTAATTGATAATTTATGTTTACCCATAGTTGATAATTGATTGGTCATATATGTTTTTGCCATTTTCTTTCTTTTTTTATTAGTTTATGTTCATTAACACACATTCAAACCACATTCTTTATATTCACAATTATTTAAGAATATATTTACACAACACTACCTTAGTTCATGAGTGAAAAAGAAAGAGACATATTAAAGAGGTTAGAGATTAAGAGAGGAAAGAGAGTGATCGCAGCTCTCTACCTCAGCTAGAAATAGATGTTCTAACGATCGATCCTTATAATATTGATCATGAATTATTATATCACATTTTGAACAATCTCTTACACAATCTTCTAATCGATTTTATCGACGCTTGAAGTGAGTATCATTGACCTACTAAAAAAGTAGGGATAGGTTTCTGAGATTGTACCAGTATGTTGCTGGTATAGTATATTATAGTATCAAAATATATATATTTATCTTCAAAACACCACATTAGCTTACAGATGAATAGTACCACATGACCAGTTATGGCTTTGAAGAATCAATGTAAAAATATTTCTTTGATGAAAAAGGGAACTGGAGAGATGTAATGCACCACTTTTTGTTCAAAATAAAAACAAATAATAATAATAAAGGACATTTAGTTTCAAATTTCTCAATGACATATTTGCTCCTAATTGCAGCATCCAACAACTTTAGCATGCTATCAGCATTAATATTAATTAGATTTGATAAGAGCACCAATAAATCTCCTACTGAAACAATTATGCGAAAACAGCAGCTCAGTGGCTCTTCAAGATCTGAAGAAGAGGTACCATTTTTAGTTGGTTTAATGTGTTCTATATTTGCTCTTTTTTTTTTTAATGACTGCCATTTTTTAATTGACATATAGATTAAGATTTTATTGCTAAAGCTGTGTACCCAAATGTCATCCTACAAAGAAATTTATCATTGAAGTAGACTCTTCTTTTGATGTAAGTGTTAATAACATATTCTGCTACATCCTTAGTACAAGAGCTCTATACCGACCGAAAACAAGTGCATTTTAGATTTTCATAATGATTACGCACTGCCTCGATTTGATCCGTAAATAGTTGCTTCAAAATTATTATGATTAAAATCTGCTTCATTAAAGTGCATAAAAGGGCTTTTATACATTTAATGATATACCATTGAATTACACTTATCTTGGGTCTCATGTAGGAGAACTTTTTAGGGAACATGTTAGTTGGGATGAAATGGATTTGTTGTCATTATGGTTAATTAAGTCTTTCAGGAAACCTCCTGTCAAATTACAATTAATTGCTTAGTTATATATTCGATAGTCAACTCTTTTCTAACTTTTTAATTATTGGATGCTTAATATGAACTGTAGGTTTAAATGATGAGGCGTCAAAAATAAAAAATGACAAACAAAGTCAAGCTGGCAATGAAAGGCTACTTTCAAGTCATATTTTAATTCGCCCCACATAAAAAAAAAATAATGAGAATGAATATTTGTATTTTTCTTTTGTAGCAGTTAAAAGAATTTTTCCTCTTCTCTGAACAATCTCTTTTCTTTTATTAGAGTATTATTTTAGTTAACAATATACAATTTCATTTATTTCTCTTAAAACACGTATAATGTATTATCAATTAGAACATGATAAATATTCTATGAATTACTTTAGTGTAGTTCATTCTTTAGCTGGGATAAACTCGAAGAGTATGAATTTGTTGAGAACGGATACAGCAATCTAGGCCCAGTGTAGTTTTGATTTGGAAAAACACCGTTGTAGGCCCAGTTGCCCAGAAGAAAATTTAGATCTGTACACAGCACCTCCGATCAGGTTCACCAGCCGCGAATGGAGTTTCGATCCGATTCACCCACTGTTGTTAATCCAAATTGGCAGGAAGGTAGGCCGTACCACAGTAACAAATGAATAATTCGGGTTTGGTTCGGCAGGGTCAAAAGTTCGTGATTCGGGTATAATTCGGGTATAATTCGGGAATGATTCGGAATTACAGTACGAGAATTTCAGTGCATATTTAATTCATTACCGATGATTTATTATACGAGATACTGCTTGTATTTGCCATAGAAGATCAGCTGTGGTAATATATTAAAAAAATAAACGAAATGGGGAACTGTGATGTTTTTTTCATTTCACGTGGGTGACTACTTTTTGTACAAAAGGCTTTGCACACCGGGAAATGTGCCTTTTGCACACTGCGTGTGCGCGAGAAAGCAAATCCCAGCAAAATGAGTACTGTGCCGTGATATTCAATTTTTTTTTCTGAGAAAAACACGTATTATTTGTAAAATTCGTAAAATTCGCATTTTATTCACGTTTTATTCGGTCAAAAGTTCGGTCAACGAATAATACGCCATTCGATTCAGAAACACTTCAAAAACGAATACCTTGTTACTATGGGCAGTACGCCCAACGCTGTAGCAATCACATGAAAATTTACATGTTCTAATGGAACTTGAAACTACTAGTCCCCGAGGGATGGCTCATCGTAGTGCTGTTTCCTCGAACTACTGGTAGTCATTCTCAGGTAATCAACACGATTTCATAAATCATAAATGAGTTATGTATTACTGAGTTTCATTTATAAATTCAATTTGATAATATCTGCTGACAAAATTGATATCGAAGTTCAATCGGATAGAGAAATTTTCGGACACAAAACAGAGCGGGTATCCATTTGTATCCCCCGCAAGCAAATCCGGATCCTTTCAATTCATCAAGGAATCGCGTCAGAGATTCACGAGCTCCGTTTCTTTTCGAAGGCTTCCTATACGGACTATATATAAATCGTTCCAATATCCTTTATTTTATTTTGTGGGACTATCAATTCCACTGGTCCTGAGCAAATTTCGGTCCCAAGTTCACTTTCTATTTCGCTGCTCACTTTCTTATTTCTCCGCTGCCTTCATTTTTTTTTATTTTTTTATCACTTCTTCTCTTCTCCATTACAAAGTTCATGACACCTCCATTTCATTTTTTCTGATTTGTTTTTTTTTTAATATTTTTAATTAGTATTTATATCTTAAAGTTCATATGACTTAATTATTCGACAATTATTCGTTTCGTATCTATATTCGAATTCGTATTCGTAGATTATCCATATCTGTTTAAGACGGATTTAGTTTTGAATTTTGACATCCATTTACTATCCTTATCTGTATTCGTATCCGCTCATTGAAAAACAGATACAAAAATAGCATCAGCTTTATCCGCTCCGTTTACAACCCTAATTAGTCATGTCTTCATTTCTTTCTATTTTTTATATTATTTAAAGAATATTATTTGTTATTTTGTATGAGATTTTTTTTATGAAGATATGTCAAAAAGATCGAAAAACATATATATTATCGAATATGTCATTTAAGAAATGTTATTTATATGAAGATGTCATTTAATATGCTTTTTAAAGAATGTTATTTGTTATTTAGTCAAAAAAAATTTAATGAAAATATGTCATTTTAGTATGAATATTTTTTCTCTTATAGTATATTCCCATAGCATTGCACGAGCACGATATTAGTCTTAATTTGAAACATCTTACATATTCTTTCAAGATTGCTTTATTATATTCAAATACTTTCATCTAAATTGCCAAATATATATACAATCGTTTAATGAGTGAGGTTATGGTATTATGCATAGTTCATATTGGTCTGTACTATGATCTTAACCTATGGATCAATATCTTGTTTTCAAAGTTTAAACAATTAGTGTGAACTGTTTGATGTTTGATGTATTTCTATATGAAAATATACTTGTAGATCAAATTTTACAAGTTTTTACTATTTCTTAATATCATAATACAGATTTTATGTGCAATCAATCTCAAGGGTACACTAACTATAAAAATAAATTTATGAATTATTTCCCTTCCCTTTCTATATGTTTGGTATCTTCGACGTTAGGATATTTTAATAAAATGCTTATATTAATTTCTGATATTAAGAAGATCAAAATCATAATTTTTCGTATTAGTAACCCCGCATTTGCCTCACCTGTGATATATTAATATGCTATGCATCAGTTAATCAGTATCTGCATTAACTTTTACCTCCAATAAAATTTTAGTGTATATTCAAGAATCACCATTGTACAAACGTGACATAGAATGAATCAATCACATTACCAAACTGATCATATCGATTTCTTATAAAAAATTCACATTATTACAGCAGCAGGGAGTTGATCATTCAAGGATTAACAAAATAAACCTTGAGTTATTGAATAATAGCATTTATATATATCACCCACTAGTTATGGTTATCTTGGGTGTAGATATAATCAGTGTGAGCAACCAGAGTTCTTCTTGTCAAGCACTCATCTTCTCCAATTCCCTCGCATGCATACAGTTTTGCATCTCCAACCTTCTCAAATTTCTACATTGTAAAAATATAAATTAAACACATGCCTCTCGAACAAGATTGTCATATTTCAGTCAGAATTTTTCTCGGGCCAAAGAATTTCTTTACAAGGAAAATACCGCAAATTCCATGATGTATCTAATGAAATTAAATTAAAGATGATTTGATGGATTGTAATACCTCAAGGTTGGTCTTGTCATCTCGAAGGGATGGCACTCTTGCGCCTTGAGCCAGAGACGCAATGAGAAGAAATGCTACAAGAACAATGGTGATTTGGCGAGCCATGATGAATTTGATTTTGGGGGAAATTGGAATTGTCAAGTTGGAAAGGGGTGCAAGAGAGGAGGAATGATTTAAATGGGGAGGCTATAATATTAACGCGGTGTTTATTAATGGGTGAAATCCAAAATGATTTACCGCTTTAACTGCAACATTATTACTAGCCCCATGTAATTAACCATAATTAGAAATGCTTCAACGCTCACAGCAAAAAGAAGTAACTGTAATCCTTGGGGAAAAGCCAGGATAAGAAAGTTCAGATCAGCCCACTGTATTTTAAATCAATCTTTACAATTCAATCAATACTCAATAGGGCAAATTGTGTCGCTGGTAAAAATAAAAAAAATGGATTAGGAAATAAAGCAGCACATTTATCTCTTTATCTACTGCCACAATAAATCACAGGAAGACGTGTTGTCCGATCTGTTCTAACATTGGTCCGAATTTCTGATCGGACGGTTCAGATCAAAACTCAAAAATCGAATTACATTGAGGGATACGGACTCCTGGTCTCGATGATACAGGATCTTTTCTATTTTTTTTGTTATTATTTTGGTGTGTCCGATCTTGATCAGATGGTCAGGTACTCGATAATAGAAGATATTTCAAAAATAATTTCATACGGCTCATGTTCTTTCGATCTTGATATGAATCATAAATTTTTATCTTCCGATAACCAATATGTTTTACTTATAAAGAATAACTTTATTAAATGTACTATTATGAAATGAGATACTTTCATCTTCTTATTTAAAAAAAAAAAAACTTGTATTACTTATAAGCAGGAAAACATAAATTAATTTTCATACTTTTATGAATTAAAAAAAAAAGGGCCTCAAAGTTCATGGTCATTGGTGCCAATAATATTAGATCTTAATAAATATTATTTAAAATCTTTAATAACAAACTAATTGATTAGTTATTTTGTTCATAACGGTACACAAAAAATACAACATTTTAATTTTATTTTAACACATTAAGAGCTAACAAACAATGAACCAATTACATCATTTCAATTTTAAATAAAGATATAAAAAACGAGAAAAGCCTACTTCAATTTGTTTCAAACTAAAGACTTGTTTGTTGTATATAAAATACGAGAAAAATATATACCTGGCCTCATGAAGGGCTGCACAAAAAATTCGTAGTTCGTAATTCGATTCGAGTTTGATTCGAAAAAGTTCGTAAAAAGTTCGTAAAAAGTTCGATTCGAAATTGAGTTCGTTCGAAATTAATTCAAACCAAACTCAAACTGGATCTAGTTCGTTCGAAATAGATTCGCAAACCAAACTTAGTTCGAAATTAACTCAAACGTGAACCGTTGAATTCCACTGATAACTTATGTTCGTTGATGAAAATATAAGACCGCCCAGTCCATAGTTGCTCTCAATTCTAACTTAAAATTGTAATTTGAATACTTTGGATATTTGAAAACTTTGGTGATGTTGCTCCTGTTGGCTATGTGGAAAACTTTGGATACTGTGATTGTATAGAACTTTGATTGATTGTACTAAACTTTGGTGTTTGATATTAATTTTGGTATTCGTAATGAACTTTAATATAAACTTTGGTGTACTGTGTAATTAGAATTCAGAATGCCTGAGTTTTTATTGAAGTGCCCGAGTTTTTATTGAAGTGTTGTAATTTTGAACTATGACCCAACCATAAGTCATAACTCGTAAGTCGTAAAAAAGTTCGTAAAAGTTTGAAATTGAGTTCTAAAAAATTCGATTCGAAATTGAGTTCGTTCGAAATTAATTCAAACCAAACTCAAACTGGAGGTAAGTTCGATTCGATTCGGTTCGTTTGCAGCCCTACTCATGATAATGAGAAAGAAGGTTTAAGAATTACACAAACTTCTGAACAAGTTCTTATCTTTATTTTCATAGGATGCAGCAGAGATATGCATGAGATTTGAACACACTGGTTTAGAAATTTTCTCTAAATGCTACAAAAAAAAGTCATTACGTCTAAATGCACGAGTTAATAAAATAAATATTACAGAATTCAACAAATGCTAATGTCTGCATCTTTATAAAGATTCCGGGTAAACAATATTTTTTTCTTTTCTTTTTTTAAAAGAAAATATTGTCACTTCTTTCAATATTTTTTTAAGAGTCCCTTGCTTTCAATTCATTAAATTCAACTTCAAAGCCTCTATTGAATAATATATAATAAATATGAAAAAAACTCGGAAAAATTAACCGGAGAACTTCAAACCAAAATTATAAATAAAGAAATGGCAGGAGCCGCGCGGACGCGTACCCCCTCGACACAAATAACGACGTCCACTCTGCCACTTGGGCAGATGGTAGACTAGTACTCTCACAAAGTGCAATGTGAGCCACTGATCTAAGCCATGCGCCTTAATGATCGCGCAACGACTCCGTCCAGGTAAGTAATTTCAACGGTCGTACTAGGACTTGTTTTATAGCCTCTCTAGATTGTCCCTCCCTTGTCGTTCTCCGTGGTGGGGTAATAAGCGGCATATACAAACCGGACAGAGCGCCTGCTGATTCTAATATGTTAACTGGGCTTTTGTATTGCTGATTCTCTTTAGATGCACTTTCGGCCCGCTGCGTCCTTGTTTCTCTCAATGAATTTGGAGCTTATATGCTAGTCATAGAAGCTCATGCCTTTTAGGCTACATATTCAAATTTCATTCATGTCAAATTGGGCCAACTTTTCAATTTGTGTTTTAAATAACAAGTATAAATCATTTGATATATTTTATTTCGTATCAATTACTTGCGTATAAAAGCCATGGCGATCCCGACCCCCCCCCCCCCCCCCCCCCATCGAGATCCAGCGAAGTAACTCAAAAGTTGGGTTTTGAATCGAGACCATCCGATTTGAATCTGTCCCATGAGATCCAAAGTGGAGCGCATATATTCCGACAATGAACTCAAATTCCGAGACGATCTCGAGCGACGGATTCAAATTGGACGGTCTCAATCAAAAACCCAAAAATTGGGTTACTTTAGGGGATCCGGACCCCCCCCCCCCAACACCCCACAACCCCAATATACCTTCTTCTTATTCATTTCCTTCATCTGAGTCGGTGCTTCTGTCTGATAGATCTGGCTACTGCTTTCGGTGCTTCCACCTGGTGAATCTGGCCACCGCTTATTATTTCGTCATCGTTCGAGCTGGTGCTTCCATCTAGCGAATCTGGCCATCGTTTCTTCGCATCGTCCTTTTGAGGGTTTTTATTCTCTAAGATAAGCGGTTCACTTTTTCTTCTCTTCTCCTAAGCTCTTCTTCTCCTCTTTGGCAATGGAAGGGTGGGTGGAACGAGTTGTTCTGGTTTGATTCAGTGCCTCCATTAGGACTTCTGAGTGGTGACTGTCCTGACCCGGTTGATTCAGTGCCTTCTACGATGAAGTATGCCAGTAGGATAACTATGCGCACAGAGGAAACCATCACTAGACTCTTATCATTTCCATCAATCAAGGATAACTAAAATTGTGTCCATACTACTGTGTGTTTTTAGTTTATTTACAACTGAGTGATTTCTAAGATATTTTTTGTCTAATCTTATATAATAGCCGGTTTATAACTCTTTAAGTTAATAAAATCACTTACAAATTTTACTGACAAAAAAAAATACTTGTATATAAAAACTTATGCAATTTTGATTATCTATAGATAGCCATCTAGAAATGGAAAAAATGTCAAAATTTTGTTTTCTTGATTTGGTTAATTCTTGATACATACTGCACGTATGGTGTATGTTATGTACAACGAATCAAATCAATCATTTGTCATTTGAAAGCTTAATATAGTTAAAATAACTTTGATTATGTTGGAATCAATTTCGCACCAAATTGGTTACCAAAGCCTTCTCAATAATTATTGTAATTGAGGTGATATTACAATCAACAATGTCTAACTGTTGCGGAAATTTGTATTTTAAATGCTTGATTTTGTTGAGGGCGTAATCATTATTTGATAATAATAATGCATTTAGGACTATTTCAGACTTTGACTGGAAAATAAAATATGTATTGGTGAATCTGATTAATTTTATAATTGTGACAGATGATATCAAATAGAATAAACATAAAATTTATATATATAGAAGTTTCAATAGATTATCACATAACAAAGTAATTAATTGGTACATCAGATTAAGTATATTCATATATGGATGAATATTTATTAGTAAGAAGTTAAAAAATTATTGTCATTCATACGATTAAAGATTGATTCTATGACTAAAAACACTTGATAGCATGATGTCTTAGATATTTTAAAGTTGGAGTATCAATTATTATTATTCCATATAATTTTCTATAGAGAGTGCATAACGACATATATCCCTCAAGCAGTCAAGTTTTAATTATTTGTTCTCTTTTCTTTAAAAAGTTAAAAAGTTTTTCTTTACTTGAAAAAAAGTCGTTTTCTTGTTTTTGGCAAAAATCCAAAGGAGGCTCCTGTTGCAGTCAATTGCAAGAAATATCGAGGCGCCGAGCTATAACCCAAAACAAATTATATATTCAAGACTGGCCCAAAACAAAACAAAAATAAGGAAGAATTAATCGGCGTGGTACCATCTACAAATCTACTTCCCCGCTGGCCGCTGCAAGTGGAAATTTTTTATCTATAGAAATTATTAAATACAGATATACAAAAATAGAAAGAGTGTCTCGTTTCCAACAAATATAGAAATATCTAACTCAATGAGTACAATCCAAATTTATGGATCGGCCTCAATGGTCCAGATCCATCAATAACCTAATTTTCTGTGACATGCATAAACGTTGATCGGATGTTAATTGATATGGATTATTAATTACTGTGCTCCAGTCGAAAACGCGGTTAGAGTGTTAGACGGTGCGTTGAAATACCAAAAACCAATATGATCTTTTAACCTCAATTCAAAATTTCGAATTGTCAATTTTTTTTAATTTGCAGAAATGTAGAAATCCTATGGTCCCTTTTAAACAAGTGTATTTTATAGAAAAATATTATTACAATTAAATGAGATAGATATAATTTCAATTCGCATAATTAAATTGATGACCTAGTGCCTATTAGTCGATTGCTTCCTCTTTTAAATAAAGATAATATTATGTTAACAATAATTTATTTGATAATCCTGATAATTTATTTTGAAATATGGATGCCACATAAAATCAGGTTATTGATGGATTTGGACCATTGAGACCGATCCATAAACTTGGATTGGACTCTTTGAGTCAGATTTTTCTATATTTGTTGAAAACGAGACACTCTTTCTGTTTCCGTACATCTGTATTTAATAATTTCTATAGATAAAAAATTTCCGCTGCAAGTACCGGGTAAGCCAACATGGCGACAGAAATGCAAAATGTCTCCAAAATAACGACTTTTTTTTGTGTGTGCATGTTTCAGGCCCGTAGGCAAACGAAATTACTACTCGAACAATCACACGAGGAAACTTTTGACTATGACAAAGACGAACAAGAAAGAAAAAAAAAGAAAGGAGGTCTAATTATACGAAGAACCCAACAGGGCACCAATTTTTTTATTAATAGAAAATAAAAATAAAAAAATGTCGATTCCAAAAAAATTTGATTTCTAAGTAAACCGGGTTGATTTATCGCGTCTAGAGGATGGGACAATCTATCCCGTCCTGTTAATTTAAAATCTAATTTCACAAACTTATTAACCAAGTAGGAAAAAATTAACCTGAACGGTAAATCTATCCCATCATGCTAATACTTTCATCTCTATCGTTGCTTCACCAATTAAAAGACAGGACAGTCGAAAAAATTATCTGATAATATATGTAATAATATTTTCGTTCTGCCCGTCATTATACACTTGCTTTCATGCTTCCTTTTTGTCGTTTTGAACTTTGGGTTTTGTGAGTTTATAGCAAGGTTCTAAATAGCGTTTATAGCGTCGTAGCGGGAAGGCGAAAAAAAAAGCTATATCGAATAGCGTCGCTATAGCGGAAGCTATTCCAAATAGCGTTTTTTTTTTTACATTTCGTATATTCAATATTTGTACTAAATATCAACATTATCTAAGGTCTCATAGAACAATAAATAACACCAAAGTAATTAATAAATTATAATATTCATATTGAACCCGTACAAAGTCCAAATTGCGGTTCAAAATATCCATAGTAATATCATAAACTATCGATTTTTCCTATTAAAAATATCTTAAGTATCATGATTCATGACATAATCTATTTTTTTTTCTATTCAAATTTTAATTCCGATTTGGACTTTTTTTCTATTCAAATTTCAATTTCTATTCCCAATTTCAAATTGATTATTTGTAGCAAGTAGCAACAAATTCAATTTCGGTTTGAGATTTTTTTTATCTTTATTTAAAACCCATATAAATTGCTTAAAAAAAAAAAAAAAAAAACCCATATTGTATAGCGCAAATAGCGCTGTAGCGGCCGCTATAGCGCTGTAGCGGCCGCTATAGCGGCCGTAGCGCAAATAGCGCATTTTGATGTCGTAGCGTAGCGTTTGGGGTCCAAAAACGCTATAGCGCGCTATTTAGAACACTGGTTTATAGTCTAAATTTTGGATTCCGGAGAACTAAGGTGGTGTTTGGTTGTGGACTAAAGTTAAGGTGGCCTAAGTTGTTATTCCAACTTAGGCCGGCCTAAATTATTCGTGTTTGGTTGAGGTCTAAAGTTAAATCATGGCTTAAGTTATTCCTTGTTTGGTTAAAGTTGGTGGAGGACTAAAGTTTTGGAAGCCTAAGTTAGTTAGTTATTAATAATAGGATATTAATTATATAATATTAATATATTAATCATAACTATAATGTATTATAATATTATTATAATAATTATTTAATATATTAAAAATATAAGATTTTAATTATATAATTATATATTAATAATAATAATTTACTATATTAACAATATAAGATAATAATTATATAATTATATATCAATAATAATTATTAATAATAAGATAGTAATTATATAATATTAATATATTAATAATAACTATAATATTATAATATTATTATAATAATTATTTAATATATTAACAATATAAGATTTTAATTATTTAATTATATATTAATAATAATTATTTACTATATTAACAATATAAGATAATAATTATATAATTATATATTAATAATAATTATTTACTATATTAACAATATAAGATAATAATTATATAATTATATATTAATAATAAAATAGTAATTATATAATATATTAATATTAATAATAACTATAATATTATAATATTATTATAATAATTATTTAATATATTAACAATATAAGATATTAATTATATAATTATATGTTCGTAATAATTATTAATAATAAGATACTAATTATATAAAAGTAATATATTATTATAATAATTATTTAATATATTAACAATATAAGAAATTAATTATATAATTATATATTAATAATTATTATTATTAATAATAAGATACTAATTATATAATATTAATATATAATAATAACTATAATATTATAATATTATTATAATAATCATTTAATATATTGACAATATAAGATATTAATTATATAATTATATATTAATAATTATTATTAGTAATAAGATACTAATTATATAATTTTAATATATTAATAGTAACTATAATATATATAATATTATTATAATAATTATTTAATTATATTAACAATATAAGAAATTAATTATATTATTATATATTAATAATAATTAATAATAATAAGATACTAATTATATAATATTAATATATTAATGATAACTATAATATTATAATATTATTATAATAATTATTTAATATATTAACAATATAAGATTTTAATTATATAATTATATATTAATAATTATTATTTACTATATTAACAATATAAGATAATAATTATATAATTATATATTAATAATAATTATTAATAATAAGATAGTAATTATATAATATTAATATATTAATAGTAACTATAATATATAATATTATTATAATAATTATTTAATATATTAACAATACAAGAAATTAATTATTATTAGTAATAAGATACTAATTATATAATATTCATATATATTAATAGTAACAATAATATATATAATATTATTATAATTATTATTTAATATATTAACAATATAACATATTAATTATATAATTATATATTAATAATAATTATTGATAAAAAGATACTAATTATATAATATTATTATAATAATTATTTAATATATTAACAATATAAGATATTAATTATATAATTATATACTAATAATAATTATTAATAATAATATACTAATTATATACTAATAAAATATTATTATAATCATTCGAGTTAGGCCATGGAGTGGAATAAAATTAAACCACCATGTGAGGTGGTTTAGTTTAGGCCGGCCTAAAGTTTGGCTTATGCCATGTTAGGCCGGCTCAATTAAGTCACGTTTGGTGGAATAAAGAGGCCTAAACCCCTTATTCCACCCTTTAGGCCACAACCAAACATGGTGTAAGAGCTTCAAGTTATTATATCTTCTTTAGGCACTATCTAAGGGCGTGTTCATTTGTTACGGAATTACACATGATAAGATTTGACGGGATGATAATTCACTTTGAAAACGTGGAAACTCATAGATACGAGTACGTACGAAATTAATTATGAAAATGTGTTAAAATGAATGTTTGGTTGTAATGTGAGATTAGTTATACGAAATTTTATTTTTCTTTTTAAATTTTTTAATCTAATACATAATGTATTATTTAAAGTATATTTTTGCCTACGGCCATTGTAACACAAAGTATTATTGTAAAGTTATTATTTTTCGCTCCTAAGTCCTAACGCATCCTTAGGTCAAAATTAAAAATCAGTGATGGGGTATGGCCGTATGGGTCAAGTCAGGAGACATAATTGATAGAAACACCATACTCCTGGCCTACTGGGTCTCATCATGTCAAGGGCGCCTTTATTCCCATCACTAATTGTTAAATATTATATTATGTTTCTATGTCTGCCACGTAATAACCAAAAGTGGCTGTGGAGTGTGGTCTACAAGACTAGAACCGTATGCGATGAATTTAGAGGAAATGCCGAACAATTGTTTTTATTGATGCTGTTCGGATTCTACGCTATCTGTGAATGAGAATATATAGCTTATTTTCAACTAGCCGTTGAACTATTTTTTAAATTATATTGCCTGAATTCTTTTCCTAATTACATATCTAGTTATATACTAATTACAAATATTTAGCTAGATACCCAAAATAGCTTGACATCTATAGAATGGATGTTAGTTTTATTTGTTGTCTAAACTATGCCTATGATGATTATTCTAATGCTAGTATTTTATTTCTCAACACTCCCTCTTAAGTTATGGTTCGAATAGATTAATTGAGTCTAACTTGTCAAGTATGTTTAGATTATTGGTTTTGTCGAGTGACTTTGTGAAGATATCTGCCAATTACTCTTTGCTCCTGATGAATGAAGTTTCTATCTCTCTTGACTGCACGTTTTCTCTGACAAAGTGATAGTCGACCTCTATATGCTTTGTCGTCTCATGGAAGATTGGATTGGATGCAATATGTCGTGCAACAGTACATTTGCATGCTTCTTAATGGATTTTGGATTTTGGATTGTACCAAATTTAATATTCGTCTCATGGAAGACCTCTACTTATTCTTAATGAATTTTGGATTCAGATTGTACCAAATTTATTGTGAAACCAATATAGACCAAATCAAATAAGAAGAGTATCCAAAAAAAGAGAACCTATATGTAAAACATTCATTTTATACATACTAAATATCTATATAATTTTTTTTTACTATAGCAAGACAACCGCCACACTGTGTGGCAGTTGGCTTCCAACCGCCAGGTTGTGTGGCGGTTGGGGCATTTTTTAAATTTTTGAAAAACCGAGAGCATATTAGAATTCTTTTTATTTAATCGAGAATATTAAAAAAATCGGCTAAAAGACTTTGAAGAGCTATAGACCCACTTATGAAATTAAGTTGAATTAATAATGAAAATTTTATTACTAACCTAAAAGAAAATCAAATTTTCAGAAAATAACTAAGTTTTTTGATAAATTCAAAAACTAACATTTTCGCTGGATTGTCTAGTGGAAATTCAAGCCAAAACCATTGGATAATTTATCGAAACTGGAATTCATCTTTCTGCTGGATAATTCAGCCAAAATGCTAGTTCCGCTAGATAATGCAACGGAAGTGGTGACATTTGTTTTTTACAATCTGTTTTGTCTTTTTTCCAGTTGAATTGTTATGTATTTATTGTTTGGTTTGATTTTTCTTTTTTTATATTAAAATTTTCATCCAATCCACCATTATATAACGGTTTTGAAATATTATTCAACGGTTTTGAATTGTTAATTGAATATTTTAATATAAAAACTAATAAAATTTTCATCCAATCCATCGTTATATAACGGTTTTGAAAATTTCCTTCAATGGTTATTTACCGTTATTCTAATTGTTAATTGAATATTTTAATATAAAAATTATCCAACTAATTTCAATACAAGTAGAATAACGGTGAATACAATTAATGTATCTCTCAAAATTTCTCAGTCACCGTAATTCTAATTGTAAAAAAAATTCTTAACGGTGAATAACCGTTTAAGGTATCTCTCAAATTAAACCGTTATATAACGGTTAATATAAAAAAAAAAGTTTCCCCGGTCACCGTTATTGTAATTGTAAAAAAAAAATTGCATTCAAATCAGTTGGATTAAAAAAAAGTCTAAACAGATTGCAAAAAAAAAAAAAAATGTCAATTCCGCTGAATTATCCAGCGGTCATATTAGTTTTCGAATTTTTCAGAAAATGTAGTTATTTGCTGTAATTTTGATTTTTTTTTAAGTTATTAATAAAAAAATTGGGAATTAATAGCTCAAACTGCAATAAGAGATTACAATAACTTTTGAAACATTATAAAATAAATTCTATCAGATAAAATGTAGAGTCAAGAGTGAAATTTTTGAATTATTTTTTATCAATGTTGGATTCAGAGAAGCAAACTAGTATAGGAATAAAATCGAAGGTAGGCAAATTAATATTGATATATTAATGATCTTAAGAATTAAGAACGCACACGGATCCGTGAACTTGCCCTAAATCTGCCTCTATTGTTCATGACAATGTTTCTCACTAAAATACAAGGTTCTAAATAGCGTTTATAGCGTCGTAGCGGGAAGGCTAAAAAAAAGCTATAGCGAATAGCGTTTTTTTTTTTTTTTTACATTTCGTATATTCAATATTTGTACTAAATATCAACATTATCTAAGGTCTCATAGAACAATAAATAACACCAAAGTAATTAAGAAATTATAATATTCATATTGAACCCGTACAAAGTCCAAATTGCGGTTCAAAATATCCATAGTAATATCATAAACTATCGATTTTTCCTATTAAAAATATCTCAAGTATCATGATTCATGACATAATCTATTTTTTTTTTCTATTCAAATTTTAATTCCGGTTTGGACTTTTTTTCTATTCAAATTTCAATTTATATTCCCAATTTCAAATTGATTTATTTGTAGCAAGTAGCAACAAATTCAATTTCGGTTTGAGATTTTTTTTATCTTTATTTAAAACCCATATAAATTGCTTAAAAAAAAAAAAAAAAAAACTCATATTGTATAGCGCAAATAGCGCTGTAGCGGCCGCTATAGCGGCCGTAGCGCAAATAGCGCATGTTGATATCGTAGGGTAGCGTTTGGGGTCCAAAAACACTATAGCGCCGCTATTTAGAACACTGCTAAAATATGATAGGAACATTAGTATGAGACACAAAAGGGGAGGTCAAATTGAGGAACCAAATGTATCTCCATTCCATTATTAAGCACGTTGGGTGTCCGATCCGCCAACGGCTACGATTGAAAGATTAATTTTTGGATTTAATCTCAGCTCTCCAATCACATAATCTATCTTCTTTTGATTAAATGCATCTGTTTTATGTGTAGAAGTTTAAATTTAGTTACAAACATACTCGCCACACATACCGCCACACGATGCGTTACAATTAAAATTAAACAGACTCTAAAATTTAGCAATATAATTCTCCGTTTCCTTTTTTTTTCTTTCCTTATTTCTCCCTCTTCAATTGAAATTTTCTATACAACAGATCACAATACAAATCAATTTTTTGTTCACTTCCTTATTTATCTACTTCCTTATTTCTATACATATTACTGTGATAAATGTAGAATATATTTCTAATTTTGTTTTTTTTATGAAAATTTGTCATTTTGTATGAGAATTTATTTTTGTTATCTTATCATATATTCCGTTGCAACGCACGGGCACGATACTAGTAATTAGTTAAGATGCTTGTCTAAAACAGTAATATTTTGTAATAACATTCGTGCCAAATTATATGTCATAAAAGGCTCTTATGCCAAAAATCCTAGATTTCCATTCCCATCCTTCCTATCAACTCCACTGCAATAGGAAAGGCATAGCAACCCAAGGGCAAAAGTGGAAAGCTATCCCTAGTCCCTACCGTACCTTTACCAGCCCCACTAAGCTTGCACCTACAGCCTTCTCTTAAGCAATGAACCTTGTTTGCTTTCCATTTGCAAAATCTCCTATCCAACCAATAGAACTTTATATAATTCCATGCCATCCATTACCACATTAACCTCTTTTAACCGGCGATCACCAAGACATGGCAGGCAGCCTACGTGCCGTCGACTGGATCAGATTGTCGCCTGGGTTGGAAATAGTGTCGCCAGCGCCTTTTTCGCCTCATTAGAACGGTGCGCATGTGTCAATATTAGCACTAACGATGATCGAGATGAAGAGACGGATGTGCTGTTGATTTATAGTGATGGAAATTTACAAACGGACAGTTATGAAATTGGCACCATGGCACCCAATGTAAGGAGAAGAAGACACAAGGAGAGAATTGAAGAACACTGATATTATGAAGCAAAGTTGTTTATGATAAAACGAAATTTCTTCTTATGCTGCTTTTATCCTTTCCATGGTTTTTCGTGCTAGTTTTCATGTAGTTAGGTGAGCCCTTTTGTTAGGGTATAAAAAAATTACATTTCTATGATATATGTTGAATTGATTCGATGTTTTTGTGGAGAAGCTGGCGGGGTTTGAAATTCTTGATCTTTTGTAAGGATACCTACCTATGCATTTAAGTATTGATCTTTTCTTTTTTCGAATTTTGATGCAATTTTATTTGAAAATATGTTTAGAAATTTTACTATTTTCAATTGAACTCATAGAATTTTTTTTACTACAAGAACTAGAAATTTTTCATCAAAACAAAATCATATATAGGAATTACATGAAAACAAATTAGACATTGTTAGGACTTTTGGAGGTGGAACAAATTAAAATATATCAATGGCATATAGCAAAATTAAATTTTCTAAGTGAGAAGTAGAAAAAAGATAAATACCTCAACTAACCTGATCAATCAATGTCCCCAGTAGCAATGATTCTTTTGCAAGAACATGCTACATGCTACTTTTCTTTAAATAAGTAAGGATATTTAGTTTTATTACTTTTCCTTAAAAAGTAAAGCTATCCATTTTTAAATAAAGTATAGAATGTTAGCAATACTTTCTAGTGCTCTGATTATTAGCTATAATGATCAATTATGCCTTTATCCAGAACATCCCCGACATTTTTAAAAATACCCTAAGTTAATCACAAATTATTAAAAATGCCCACGGTCCCCTTTTTTTATTAAAAATGTCCAAACCGGCCAATTATTGGCCGGACCGATTAAATCTCCCAACCGGCCAATAATTGGCCGGATCCGATTAAATATCCCAACCGGCCAATAATTGGCCGGACCCAAAAATAATTAATTTCTATATATTGGCAGCCACCCCTCTCCCATTTTCACACAAATCATTCTCTCAAAATTTACACTCTCTCTTCTCGGTTGAGCAAATTCTCCCGGATTTCTCTTTCTCTTTCCAGATTTGCAATTAAGTCCTTCTAGATTGTTAGAACTTATTTTTTAGAGCAAAATAGTTGTAAAATGTTAGGATTTGTTAGTAATTGCCAGAATTTGTATAATGTGTATAAATAGTTGTAATTAGATACTAATTAGAGTAATTAGTTAAATTTAGGGTATACAGTTTATGATTTAGGTCAATTTATTATAATTAAATGTAATTAGCACAGTTACTGAATAATAATAAAAATTAGTTTAAATTAAGTTCAATTAGTTTTAACTAATTTTAGTTAATTAAAATTAATTTCGATTAATTGTTATTAATTAAAAATAGTTTTCATTAATTAAAATTAAATAATTAAAATTAACTACAATTAATTAAAATTAATTAAAATTAATTAAATACTTAAAATGAATTAAATTTAATTTAATTAATTAAAATTAATTAATTACAATTAAAATTAAGTAAAATTAATTAATAACAATTAAGTAAAATTGATTAATTACAATTAAGTAACATTAATTAATTACAATTAATTAAAATTCATTAATTACAATTAATTAAAATTCATTAATTACAATTAATTAAAATTCATTAATTACAATTAATAAAATTCATTAATTACAATTAATTAAAATTCATTAATTACAATTAATTAAAATTCATTAATTACAATTAATAAAATTCATTAATTACAATTAATAAAATTCATTAATTACAATTAATTAAAATTTATTAATTACAATTAATTAAAATTCATTAATTCATTAATTAAAATTAATTACAATTAATTACAATTAATTACAATTAATTACAATTCCTTTAAATTAATTAAACTAAACTAAAATTAATTAAAAATAAATAAAATTAATTAAACTTAACTTAACTTAACTAAAATTAATTTAAATTTAATTAAATAAATATTTAAACTAACTTACATTAATTAAACTTAATTAAACTAAACTAAAATTAATTAAAAATAAGTAAAATTAATTACACTTAACTAAACTCAACTACAATTAATTTAATTAAATTAAAAAAAAATTAAAACTAACTAAAATTAATTCAAATTAATTGAACTTAATCTAAAATAATCTAAAATAATTTAACCTATTTAAAACTAATTAACATTAATTTTAATTAAATTAATTAACCTTAATTACAAACTTTTAAAAATAAAAAATAATAAAAATAATTTAAAAAAAAAACTCACCTGTGGTCTTCGGCGCTTCAGAGGCTTGGTGTGAAGATTGGATTTAGTTTTGGGGTTAATATAGGGGTTGAAACAGTAAAAAGAGAATAAAGCACGGGTCCGGCCAAATTATTGGCCAGTTGGGGTATTTAATCGGATCCGGCCAATTATTGTCCGGTTGGGAGATTTAATTGGTCCAGCCAATAATTGGCGGTTTGGGCATTTTTAATAAAAAAAGGGGACTGTGGGCATTTTTAATAATTTGTGATTAACTTAGGGTATTTTTAAAAATGTCGGGAACATCCTTGATGTCAGCGGGGCCCACTGACCAAACTCGGAAAATCAGGAATTTGAGAGGTATTTGGTGGGCTTTAGGTGATCACCCAAAATAAATCCATAAAGTGAGTGCATCAGAGTTACCCCATGGGCTAATATGAAGATCTCTTATTGGAGGCCCAAATATATACTTCAGGAGACAAAGACTATATAGCCCACATACAAGTCTCAGCCCAAACATTAGTGGGTTTTCAAAATGTTTTGGGATAATCCCATCCCACAATATCATATGTGATATGTACTTCCCCAATTTCGGAGTTGTGATAATTTGCATCCCTAAAGTTAATGCTTCTTTATTCACAACTCAAATATACTCAAAAGAAGGTTTCATTCTGGTAAATTTATTATACTCCCCAACCAAAACAATTACCAACTCCTGCCAAATTCATCAATAAAATATATGCACAATAATTGGATCCTTGTATAGGCCTATTAGCATAGTGCTCTTTCCAAAACAGCTCGATCAGGATCTGAATTTAGCCCAATTAGCCCATCTCTACTTCTAAGCCTGAATTAGCCGACAGTATTCAGTTATCCATCAATCCAGTCCCTGATATGTAGAAAAATGAGGACATTTGATTGATCAAATAAG
This sequence comes from Carex kokanica, assembly GCA_025461125.1. Classification (NCBI taxonomy): domain Eukaryota; kingdom Viridiplantae; phylum Streptophyta; class Magnoliopsida; order Poales; family Cyperaceae; genus Carex; species Carex kokanica. The sequence goes on from JAJGRX010001348.1 coordinate 755,778, forward strand.
GAAATGTCAAGGCCAATGTTTTTTATTTCTTGTACATAAAATAACCTAGATGTCATAACAATTGATGTACAATATGCCAGTTTATAGGGTTTAGAAGCAAATATAAGAAACGCAGGTGGAATTTTCAAACCAGGTTGATTTGCAAAGATAAGAAATGCAGGTGGAATTTTCAACCTAATGGTACCGAAATACTGTTCTCCGGAAAACAACGTTAATCTTTTTAAAAGTGGCCTAATTGCTTAAGATTTAACAATCAGAACTTAAAAAAGATTATTCTAACACAAAACACTGGTGAAACATGCAATGTAGTGTAAAACAGATTTATCTATTTACTAAAAATATTGCATACCTGATACCTGACAAACAATTCAGGAAACCAATCGTGGCTAAGTACGGTTCTCATTTTGTATGACATGATTCAAGTTGCTAACTCAACTAAACAGAAAATGAGAAGAATTTTTATTGACTTTTTAGTATTAATAGCCCGTTAAATTCCTCTAAGGTATGCATAATTACTCAGCCCCGGAACTATATTTTTAATTCCATACATCATTTTTCTTTTCTCTTGTTGTTGTCGGACACAAAAAAGCTGATATCACTGATTAAATTTTTCTGACAATATTTTTACTTTTAACCTTTTGAAATTAGCTTTCTGGAGCTTACTGACATCCACAATAAATGGAATCAAATCTGCTGCGATCCTCTTCTCATGACCAGTAACCCTGCTATCTCTCCTTTTCCGAATTTAGCCGTTCAATTTTTTTCGAGAACGAATCTCGAAGCAACTTTTTTCGAGAACTGTTCTGTGCACGTATCTCAAAACAGTTCAATGGCTGGATTCGGAAAAGGAGGGATGACAGGGTTACTGTTCATACCCAAGAATCGCAGCAGATTTGGATCCACAATAAATGGTTTGAAAACTTGAAATCATATCTCTTACCGGCTCAAATGATATATAACTACTTTGCAAAGTTTATCCTCCTTTTTGAAATTTTATGAGCTTTTAAAAAAATCTACCTGATTTTATATTTACAGGTGCTTCAATTAATGCTGTCATAAATTAGGTGGAGCCATGTAGCACACCACTCATGACTATGAAAATGGTGTTTTGAAGAGCACTACATAATTTCTTTTCTATGGTTTGCAGATTTTTTTTGCTAATTTATCATAACTGTCAGTCTGGAGTAGTAAAGAGGTATCATTTTCTCAAAAAAAGTAAAGAGGTATCAGGTAGTACAGAGTCTTTAATGTGGGCTATTTCGGTCATTATTAGCTTTTCCAATTTTTTTGCTTGCACCATGGAGAATCCTGCTACAGTTTAATTATCTAAACAGCATCTCTTCAGAGATGAAGTACAGTGTTAGAAAGTACTGAGAGTCTGAGACCAGTAATAGTAACACTGCGTATCTTCCATTTTGACATGATATTTAAGAACCCTTGGCATTTCAAAAGTATGAGATCCTGTGAGTAGAATTAAAACAATCTGTAAGCGAAGGCTGGGTGTGCCACAGGGTGGGACAAAAATTTACGATTAAAAATTATTTTTATAACCATTTGTAAATGAAGTATTTTTTTTCTATAACATTTTATGTAAAATAATAGTTTTAGAGGCATATACAAAATATTTTGTACAATGAAGCAGTACTTCATAATTGACATTCAAGAATAATTTTGCAAATTTTATTTTCAAAATTATAGTTAGATGTATATTTTAAAAGTATTTTGAACATGAATTTAGACTTCCTGGAGTATCTCAAAGTTTGAGTTTGGGTCTAGACGGTCTGATTAGAATCTGCACGAATATTAAAGGGGCTCATAAATTCTACCTCAGGCCGGATTGACCCTGATTTTGATCGGATAGTCCGGATCCAAACTCAAATTTTGAGTTACTTTAGGGGATTCGGTGCCAGACCCCTCACACCTTGTTTGGATGGAGAGTAGAGGAAGGGAGGGAATGGAAAGAAAAGAAAATTTTCCGTTGAATCGTGTTTGGTTGATAAAATTATGTTGGAGGTGAAGGGTATAGGAGGTGAAAGGTTTAATCTTGTATCATTGTAATCAATATAATCGGTTTCCCTTCTGATTTGGAGTGTAACGGATGGAAAGAAATTTTGTTCCAAATATTTTTAGAAAAAATAGCACAAATGCTCAACCCTATATCTTACCTATATATTTCTCATACAAGTTTTTTGTCACAAACCTACAACAACCACCGAATTTCTCATTAACCTTCTAAATTTTAATCAACCAAACAAGAAATAAGACGGAAATGAAAGTTAAATTTATTTTCTCTCATTAATCATCCAAACACGAAGAAGTTAAATATGTTAATCTTCCTTTCTATTCCATTCCATTCCCTTCTATTCTTCACCTCCCCTTCCTTCCTCTACTCTCCATCCAAACAAGGTGTCAAAGGCTCAAACACAGCCTATACGCTGACCATACAAGGGAAATACCAATATTAATGTAAGCCATTTAATCAAAATCGCCTTGCTAGTTATATTTCGATTCTACTTGAGAGAAATTTATTTGATTTGAGCTATGCGGTAGAAAGTTGATCATACGACTGACGTCAATTATCATATATTTGATGCCATCGTTTTTATTGCGATGGATGTGAGCTTGTGAAGTCATGATAGTCATCAAAGTATTATTTATGAATTATGATCTATCTAATCATGTAGCATGTATCACTGGAAAAAGCCCTTGTGCCTTGCTTATCAACTGTTGGTGGTTCTCCTTTTTTTGGTGCATGTTTACTTAATCCAAAAGGTGTACGCTTTATGAGCCAAGGATTCTAAACAGCCCATGTGTTTGTCACTCTTTGCATCTGTGCATTACATTTGGTTGGTTCTGCTGGAACGGAGGTACATCGCCAGTGGGTCAGGTTTGGTGTCAGATCAAAATTGGATATTGTTGATTTCTACCAAAAAAAGAGAGAGATTGAATTGTTAATCATAATTAAGGTGTTACATGATTTAGACATTCTGGAATCAAACAGAATTCGGCATGTAATGTGCTGAGAACACAAAGAACAAAATAGATTTAAGTTGTTTTTTTTTTTCAAAATAAAAAAGAATATATATACAAGTACTACTCTAATATCACCATAAAATTTTTAGGCTCCAAGCATCTATTCACCCAAACAAAATCTCAGCCGTTCATTAAGTAGATCTTAACCACTCATCAAGAGTATATCTCAATCTCAACCATTAATTACTAATTTCGATTTTATGTATCGGTTTCATGTTGTCAAACGTGTAAAAATCTAAATTTAGTTCAAAACATACTCACTACATAAAAAGTCACATAAAAATTGTATTTCCTTACGCGTCTTGAATAAGCGTTTTTTTTTCTCTTACCCGACACACTTTTCTTCTCTTTTCTCTATTCTCTGCGCACGCGTTAGGATTCCCCTTCTCTCTCAACCAGGTGATCATCGACTCTTCTCTCTCTTTCCTTGCCAACCGACTTTCTCTCTCTACTTAAAAGAACTCTATTTTCATGGCTTCCTCTTCGCTTTCTCACCTCACGACATCTTTGTGCTTCCACTCAAACTACATAGGGGACCATACACGTTTTTAGAGTTAGTTTTTTTTTTCTGTTCAATCTCATCTATATTTCTGACGATCTGTGAGGAATTTTGTGAATCTAAAATCATGAGCGTCTTCTACGCAATTTTCTCTTTTAAATGAGATCCATAATGACATACTTTCGGGCTCGTCATCACGTAAGTATTTATACCTCGTCGTGTAAGTATTTATACCTATATTTGCAATTTTTTTTTTTACATATGACACTGGATTAAATCTGAAAGTATTAATATCAAGTATTGCAAGTATTTATACAATTATACCTATGCACTGAAGTATTTGTACTTATGAGATCAACTATTTTTGTTAGAGGAAGATTGACGCGGGGACGATTAGGAAAGGTTGATGCGGAGATAGGGGTTCCTACTACTTCATTAGAGAAAAGTTGACCCGGGAACGATTGGGGGACTAGAAAAGGGGATGATCATATCAAGTTACGCATACAAGTATTAATATTTTATTTTGCAAGTATCAATATCTTATGTTATAATATTTATACCTATGAAGATTGATGCGGAGACATGTGCAGGAACTGAAAAAGAAAACCATATAATTAGTGAGGATCATAGTACAACATTCTTTTATTGTTGCTGCAGATGCAGATACTGAAGTGGAGGGATTGAAATAATTTTTTTTTTATGGTGGCTACTAGCAAATAGAAGACAAAGAGAACATTACAAAATTAGCAGATAATAAATTATTACAAGAGAGAATAAAATAAAACAAAAGATAAGCAATTGACAGTACTTTTTCCAAAATGCAAACCCTTTCTTGTTGTGTTCCCTGTTACAGTCAAATGCTGATTTTTTTCTGTTTTGAAAAAGATAACATGAAAATTAGTATTTGATAATTGAAATTAAATAAATTATAAAGAAGAAAGACTGGACTTTAAATGTCCGGTTAGAAAAATAGTGATTATTTACTTATCTAAAAAATGTAATTTTTTTTGAAAAATATAAAATTTGATCTCCAAACACATTTTAATATATAGATCATGATTTTTGCTCAAAATAAACAGGTTTTAATTCCATATTACAATTGCCCAACTCAAGTGATGATTAGTACATGCATGATTGAAAAGCATATGGCCGCCTTTAAAAGTTTAGACAGTCCTTAATTTAATTTTTATTTTTCAATTTCAATTCTCGAATACTAATTTTAATTTTTTTTCTCAATTATAAAAATGTCCCCAACAACTCATAAATATAAATGGCAGAAACTTATAAAAAAAAACATTGTTGAAAATTATAACAACACATCTGCCGGCAAAAGAATCGTAGGACTAGGACAGATGGAAGCGAACCTTTGCCGCGTCTCTACGGAGAGAACAATTTAATTCCTACGAGAGATATATATATCTAAATAAATAAAATTTACAAATAATAGAATCCTTATTTTACAAAAAGTTATTTCCAAAAGAAAAAAGAAAAACAAAGAAGAACTTATAGTAGTCATATCTTAACCACATGTTTGGTTGTGGCCTAAATAGTGTAATAAGGAGTTTAGTCCTCTTTATTTCACCAAACGAGCATTAATTGAGTTGGATTAAAATGGTATAAGTCGATCGTTAAGTCAACCTAAATTAAACCACTTCACATGGTGGTTTAATTTTATTACATGCCATGGCCTAACTCGAATGATTATAATAATATATTATTAGTATATAATTATATTATTAATATCTTATATTGTTAATATATTAAATAATGATTATAATATATTATAGTTATTATTAATATATTAATATTATATAATTAGTATTCTATTATTAATAATTAACTAATTTAGACTTCTAAAATTTTAGTCCCCCTAACTCTAACCAAACAAAAAATATCTTAAGACATGATCTAACTTTAGACCTCAACTAAGTATAAATAATTTAAACCAGCCTAAGTTAAAATAATCAATTTAGGTCTCTTTAACTTTAGTCCATAACCAAACACCACTTAATAGAATAGTTATCGTCTACCGTGCTATGCCCTGCTAGGCAAGTTACTTGTTTGAAATAGAAAGGAAGAATTTGATAAAAATAACATAAACTTAAGAGAGGAGATAGTTTCAAAACATGCTACAACCAAGTGTGTTTGGCAAATCATAAAAGAGGAGGGTTCAAATGCCTCCATTTTTCATGCCTCCACCATGCCTCCATTTTTAAAAACTTTAATAACTCAAAATTTAAAACTTAAAAGTCAAAAGAAAACCGTTGGATATGATCTACATCATTTTATCTATATGCTCATAAAAAATTATCACATTTTGATTTTTTTTTTATACGAATCAACAAGTTGAAAAATCAACGTCTAGAAATTGTCCACATTAGTACGTTTTTTTACAAGCTCTTGATGACAACCAAAACAAAATTGAAATGTGATAATTTTTTACACATGCATAGATAAAATAATGTAGATCATATCCAACGGTTTTCTTTTGACTTTTAAGTTTTAAATTTTGAGTTATTAAAGTTTTTAAAAATGGAGGCATGGTGGAGGCATAAAAAATGGAGGCATTTGAACCCTCCTCATCATAAAATAATATATGGAAGTGTCACGAGAAGCTATTTAGTATTGAGTGTGTTTGACAATAAAAAATAGAATAGCACTGGGATGCATATAATTTTCTCTCTTCTATTCCTATTTCTCTGAAACAACAAAAGGTATATTTCTGAATAACATTCATGCGTTCAATGAAATCATTAGGATGAAATAGCATCCTTATACAAAATAATGCTAGAAGAGACCATCATATTTTAAGAAGAGTGTTAATTATCGCTCATCAGAAAATTTCGTCTATTCCTCATCAATATAGTATTCACTTTTTTCACATTAAATTTCTTATGTGGTTCAATATTTTAATGTACAAGTTTTATCATTTTTCATGCATCAATCAACAACGTGCCAGTACACTAGATTATTTGCGCTGAACGAGAGAACTATTTTTTTGAAGGCTTGACAGCTGAATGAGAGAAATCATTGTATCTTTTTAATCGGTTAGGTAAAAGTCATTGTTCAATGCATGTACCTTAAGACTAATGATCAAAATCCAAAGTGTTGTTGGCAATTAATGAAACAATAAAATATGATATTTAGAATAGACTTACTCCGCACCATACCAACTACATAAATTTTTAAGTTAAAATTTCAAAAGAAAAAATAAAAACTATGAAAAGATGGATCCATTTTTCTATGTTTATTTCTTCCGGTACAAATAAAAAACTAACTAAAATGAAATTAAAAGAAGTTCAACTATCAATAATCCGGTCCACTTATAATTTTCCACGTGTCTATTATTTCATTCAATTTTATTTTATTCGGCTATAAATATTCACGCATCACAAATTCACAATTGCATCGCTATAGAAAATCTCAACTCTCTACTGACTGCCAAATGTCCTTTGCTCTTTGCTGATTGGGAAGTGAGAACCATCAAGAATCTTACAACTAATAACTCTCTGTCCCAAAATCCAGTAAACACATCAAACAAATCCCTCTGTTACACTTTAATCAGCATTTTGGTAGTTGATCGGTACAAAATCAAATCTATCCACCTAAATAAATTAATTAACTATTCTAGTTTGAGCTATTTTGGCTTGGGGGTCTCCATGTGACTCGCTTGTAAGTTGTAACAGGCCATGTGTTGTGGGGGTGAAGAAAGTTTTTCTCTTTCATTCTTTTGGTATAAAAGTAAATTGAAAAAGCCAAAAGTTTTTGGGTGGTTTTAGAAATGCAAACTTTACCGTGACTGCTAAAAGCCTCTGGAGGATTAAAAGAGAAAAAAGAAGCTACATAGGCCGAATCTATGCGGTGATTCTCTGCCCCCCATCAATCGCCATCTATAAATTATATCAGTTTTTTTTATAGATTTCTTTGAAGATTTTGTTTAAGTGGCTTTACCAGTTGAGATAGGAGTAGGTCCGATGGGCATCGGACCTACATTTAGGTTCAATTAGCTCTTGGACCGTGCAATTAGCATCAAGATCTTTTCGCACGGAAATTGATACAGACTTGCACGGATTTTGACGCAGAGCACACGAATCTTGATGCAGATCGAATGGTCATCACACCCATCGAACCAAGGTAGGTCCGATGGGCATCGGACCTACTCTGATGGCTTACCAGTTGCACATATTCATTACCAATAGCAATAATTGATGCTTTGTCGATAAATAAGTGATAAATTCTCAACATTCGGGCATACTTGAGATGCCACAGGTACGAAGTTGGTATCAACTGATGTAAAATCTCCTCAGTTTCAGATACAAACCAACCCAGAAGATGTTATCTTTGTCCACTAGATCAAAAAATAAGCGATGACTAATCTGCAATAAGAGATGCGTCGTGATTTCACGATGGAACCTCCTTTGAAACCTTATCACAAATTTTATGTGATCTAATAAAATTTAAACTTCATCTGAATAAAAAATGGAAAATAAATTATGATGAGTTAAAAAAGGATTAATTAAATATTAACGCAGATTAATGAATTGGTAACGAACAACGAACAAAAAACTGAAAGCATTTCGCCAGAATATTTGACTGATGATAACCGCTATTATTTTCTATATAGCAATTTGCAAATAAGAAAAAGAAAATCAGTTATAGTCCCAATTTAAAGGCCCTGTATAAAATAATACAGAAAAAAGACAAGCAGAAAGCATTGATTCGTTAAAGTTGTTAAACAACATGCTTTTCTTCGTGATTAAGCGATGACCTTCACCGAAGCCTCGTTAGTCGTTACCTGACCTGATGGTGGCTGAATAGCTGATGCTACCTGTAGGTTGGATACTAGGATTTTTGTTCTTTTTTATTCAATGCTGTTTTTCTTCCCTAATTAAATAGCTTGGCCCGGCTATGCAAATCTGACTCGTTTAACTTGACCAAATGGTTCGCCTTGATGTTCTCCTGAAAGGTCCACAATAAATACCTTTAAATTAGAAAACAGTGGAGGTGTGCTAGTAATTAGGTAAAGTTTTTAACAAAGTAATTTGGACATCATGCAACACATGAACTATAAAATTAAAATAGCGTTGCATATTGTTCGTGCACTGTATGAAGTCAGAAGTGCTCGATTAAAAATTTACCTCAATAGTCTGCTAAGTCTGATCAATCCAAATTATAAAAAATAGTCATATTTTATTATATTGATTGGATTCAAATTAAAAGAATTAATTAACTTGCCTATAAATATTATTTGTGATTTTTTTTAGTAAAAGTTGGAGATCAAGCCACACAACTATTTAATACACATGTTTCTTAAATTTAAAAAACTAATTATATTTTATTATATTAATTAGATATGAATTAAAAAAATTAATCAACTTGCTTATAAATATTATTTGTGATTTTTTTAGTAAAGGTTGGAGGTTAAACCATTCAACTATATATTTAATGCTCCTTGTTTACTACAACAAAGAATTTTTCTCATCTGGGTTTCGAACCCATGACCTTCTAAATAGAGACCATGTGTTTTTGCCACTCGACCAAAAACTAGTTTTCATTATTTGTGAATTTTAAGAAAACTAATCTTTAAATTTTGTATAACTCGCGCGCAAAATATAATTTAATCTAGATCATACCATAATTCTAAAGAGCTCTAAATATATATTGTGCTAAAGTCGATGTTATTAAACATGAATTATGTAAGTCATCAAGTTTATTTATATTTGATTTTGCTTAAATTAACTAACTTATTTTTATGTTCATAGTTGTAACAACAATGTTATCAAATGAATATTGTCTTCATTATCAATTAGAATATATTAATACTACTATATATATATAGAGAGAGATGGACTTAGCTAAGCCATGGAGTAAAACGCTTTGTACTCCACGCCATATTTTCATTTTGAAAATCCAAACTACCGATTCGAACCGCTCAAGTTGTTCTCCATATTGAAATGTGCTTGGAGACCAAATTTTACATTTTTTGGAATTTTTTTACTATTTATTAAGCCACTTTGAAAATCGTTGATCCGGATGAACAGTAGCAAAACAGTAAAAAATTATGGACCAATGGATCAACGATTTTCAAAGTGGCTTATTAATAAATAGTAAAAAAATTCCAAAAAATGTAAAATTTGGTCTCCAAGCACATTTCAATATGGAGATCATGTTGAGCAGTTCGAATCGGTAGTTTGGATTTTCAAAATGGAAATAATGAGGCGTGGAGCACCAAGTCGTTTTACTCCATGGCTTAGCTAAGCCCAGCTCTATATATATATATATATAGGGAGCGGCTAAGTTGCTGCCGGCAGCATTTCGGCGAGGTGCTTACGGGGGCATATCTTGCAATTTGATGTTCAAACAACAAATTCAAATTGTTAGATGTTCAATCTATATTAAAATCTACTTGGAGACCAAATTTTACATTTTTTGAAATTTTTTTACTATTTTTTAAGCTGGTTTGAAAACCGCTGTTTTTATTAAATTTCTGAAGCATTGAAAACAGCGGTTTTCAAACCAGCTTAAAAAATAGTAAAAAAATTTCAAAAAATGTAAAATTTGGTCTCCAAGTATATTTTAATATAGATTGAACATCTAACGGTTTGAATTTGTTGTTTAAACATCAAATTGCAAGATATGCCATCGTAAGCACCTCGGCCGAAATGCTTCCGGAAGCAAATTAGCCATACTCTATATATATATTGCATGAATAATAATATTTTTTAAATTGTTAAGAACTTTATATACGTGATTGATTTTTTTTAATAAGAGAGTTGGAAGCCAAGTCACTCAATACTCATTTGCCATTTCAAACTCATATTATTACAATAAAAAATTTCTCCTATTTGAATTTGCCACTATATCAAATACTACAAATACTATTTTTTTAAGACATTGTTTGTTGGTATCATGGTATGTTAATTGTTTGTTTACTTGAAATTTTAGTTAGCTATTACGTTATATATGATATTTTTAGTGAAACTTGTGAACTTCACATGACCGCACAACCTACATAATTGTAAAGTTTTAAGAGATTTTGAGTATTGTCAATGGTGTATTATAATTTGACTACTATAATTTTATAGATCGGGTTAAATATATAAACAAAAATAAATACAAACATTCATTTAATGCAGCTCATGTAATTTACCTTGAAGTACAGTATATTTATGAGCAAGTAACACGTAATACGGAGTGTCAATAACAATAGATAGATTGACGTGACCAGGGAAATAGGGAGGTCCAACCGCTTTTTGCACGCTTGTGCATATGAACCACACAGATACTCTATATAAAATACGCAAAAAGATTCCAAAGATGCATAGCTAAGTATCTAACGTTAGGCACAAGCGTTGGATTCCTCTGTCTTTCAACATCTGTACGTAGTTGCTTAGCGCCAAATGAATTCGTATCCTCTGCATTAACTAAAAAAAAATATTTTGAGTTAATGTATCTGAACCGTTCGATTTACTTTAAGATTCGTGCAAACTAGATATACACTAATATTAAAGACCCCCTGAATTATAAGTTGTGGCTGAGTTGGCTCCATTTAAAATCAGACGGCTAAGATGCGTTAATTTAAAAGATGTTTTTTTGAGTTAATGCAGACGATGCGGACTCAAGTATGAGACACTTATCCGACAAAATTTTGCTGTTCCTAAGTTAAAATAGACAATTCAACGCCTATGCGTAGCAGTAGCACTGAATTAAGGTCGTGGCGAAACAACGTCCTCATAAATCAAAGGTATCAAGCACTTCTAATTTTAACATTGGAACAAAAATTATTTACCAAATCAATAACATACCAATTTTTTATATTAATTTTAAATGGTTTTCATTTTTATAATTTGAATTTTTCATACGTGACAAAAATAAATAATTTTGGAATTAATAAAATTGACCATTTTTTTTACAATTTTGAGATAGAGATACTCATATTAGTTGTAAAGCAATTATAAAAGTCTATGAAAACAGGGCAAAGCCAGACAAAAGTTATTTGATATATCTTAGAGATAGTGAAATAGAGTGTTTTGAAGCTCTTGAAGTCTCAAAAGTTTATCGAATTGATTTCAAACGACGAATCTAAACCGTTAAAACAAATTTACTTTACGAGTAATTAGCTTACATATCAATTTATATATTTTTAAATTAATTTATTATAACTTCAAGCAGTAAAAAAATAAGATTTATAAGTTAATTTTAATGCGTTTATTTTATTATTATTTTACCGCTTAATTTTATATTAAAGTAATTTGAAAATTTATAAATTAGATTTGTAAATGCACCACTTTTGAAGTAAATTGATTTCAACAATTTAAATATGTCATTTAAAATCAATTTAATAGATTTTCGAATTAAGCTCACAAAAAATCTTAATAAACTTGAGAACACCCTCGTTCTACTCTATACATCTCTTAAGGATTCATACTCATTCATACAAATTTAAATTGATATATCAATTATCAAATTATGAATATTAATATTTATTGATATATTGCCAGCTCTAGATCTTTGAGCCCCGCCTTATAAAGCTTGTCCTGTCGCATGATCCCAACCCAACTCAAGCCTAACAGAGGCGCTTGTACTATCCTTTCATAGACTCCATCCAAAACACACTACAATAGGCGGAGCTATCCAAATTCGCACCTCTGAGATATCTCAAACTTTGCGTGACTTTATGAAAAATCGCAACCATTCAAATAAGTTCTACACGAATCTCGAAGCACAAATAATACTGGCCCCGCGTTATTCCCAAATAGCCACCTGACACGTAGGTCACGCAAAAGTTGAGATATCTCAGAGGATACGGACTCGAGCTATCCTGGGGCGGAGTTGCTATGGACTTAAAAGATAGGACTGAAACGGATTCGGATTAATCCCGAATATTTATTGCATATGGATATCCGTTGTATCCGAATACATTTATACGTCGAAAAACCCCAGTCCGCTACGGAATCCGCTAGCCTCTATCTTAAGAAAAGTCACCTGAGCCTCTGTGATAGCATTTAATTATTTTTTTAGGAAAGAGGGCATGTAACTTTCTTTAACGTGGGAGTGAGTTGATGTTGTCAATTTTCTCCCATTTATATATGCTTCAAGTCATGCTTTAGTTTCCTTTGTGGGACTAAATCTAAGATTCGGACAGATCAGTTTTCGTTTTTTTTTCTTTGTTTCTTTTCTTTTTGCGTTACTTAAAAAAATAAGTTTTTGATTATAATACTTGTATTCTATTATATAACTGGATTATTCATATACTTAATTATCCCATAATTATTCGAATCCATATTCATGAATTATCCACTCTTTATTCGTATCCATTTACGGTAGATTTGATTTTACATTTTGACATTCGTTTACTATCCGCATCCGTATTCGTATCCGTTCATTGAAATGTGGATATGGATTTAATATTAGTATTATCCGCTCCAAATTCGCTCCGTTTACACCCCTACTTAAGAAGGATGAATTTATCTCTATTTTTTTTTTTTTTAAAGTTCTAAATAGTTATTATTGTGTCATCGCAAAAATACTACAAAAACAACTACATCTAGCTATTTAGAACTCTATTACAAAAAAAACAGTTAATAGCGCTATAGCTTTAAGGTCCAAAAAATCAACATTGCAACTATAACTAGTTATTTAGAACTCTTAATTTTTTTTAATTGTAACTTATTTTATATATAATTTATAGTAAATTATCATTATTTTTTGTAACTTATTTTCTATATAATTTATAGTAATTATTTGTAACTTATTTTCTATATAATTTATAGTAAATTACTACGAATAGTGTAAAATGACTGTCATTCGTTATAAGAAAATTATATATGATTAATTTATGTTTACGTTTGACGCACATAACTTGAATGCCTAACTCTATCTCTAAATTTACTCAATTTGATCTGAAGCATAGTGTACCCAATCTATGTCAAAATTAAATCTTTCATTGTTGCTTTTGAGTTAATGAATTTTAACTGTCTGATTTTAGACAGAGCAAATCCGGTTGGTGCCTATAACATAGGGAACCCTTTTATATTAGTGTAGATCTAGTTTGCACGAATTTTAAAATAGATTGAATGGTCGAGATGCATTACTCAAAAGATTTCCTTTTTGAGTTAACGCAGAGGATACGAATTCGCTCTTGTTCGCAAAACACCGCCGACCTACCCCGTACCCACCTCCTGTAAATTGAAATATAAACGTATGATATCTATATCCACTAAACACCTCGTTAAGTGCATCCTGACTCAAAAGCCCCCCTTAATATATAAATTTAAGTACCTTTTTCTCCATTTCAGTTGCAACTGTTGAACTCTCAGTATTAATTAAAAGTTGAAACAATAATATATATCCTTCATTAGTCTTTGGCATGATATATCAGGTGGAATGACGATTATATATATATTATCCTTCGTTAATTAATCTCTGCCCGGGATTTGCACTGGTTCAAGTTGATCACGCCGTCACGCGTGAGGTTGTTATGGATATAAATTTGAATATCTAATTTGAATTATCAGGACTCATATAATCTTAAATGCTAAAGGACCGATTATTATTATTATTTTCCGGTTAGAGCTGATTCAACACCTCTCTTTATACATTTTTTAAATTTTAGTCTCTCTTGATACTTGAATTTTCGTTTAGCGCATGTTTTATTAAGGACCATGCATGTATCAGTCAAACTACATGCATCTACTTATATAATAACAATGGGATAAATATAGATATATAAACTTTCTAATTAAAATCAAACTTAATTAGATCAGATCCTAGCTATTACTTTGAGACACTGAAAGTAAACAGGCACTCATTCATGAAATTAATTATTTTCAAATTTTAAATTTCTATATGGTTAATGTGATAGCTCGATCTCAAGAAAAAACAACATGATCTCGTGATTATATTTTAATTCGACAATTTCGTACAATATTATCTAAATTGAGTGAAACTTTTGAACGCTAGAAAATAAAATTATGGATATTTCGATCTTATAATCAAGATAAAAGTTGTTTTGTTTTCAAACCTAGATAACTTAATTTATTATATTTTACTCTCTTTTTTAAATTTTATAAATGAACTCAAGATATTTAAATTGAAGATCTTAAATTGTCTGCTAATAATATGATAAAAAAAATATACATTAAATCTCATGACATAAATTATCTATATATGTGGATCACACCTGATCGAGTGTCAGGTTAGAAATTTTAGTTATATATATTTTGACAATTTTAATAATTGTCAAAATTAAATAGTGCCAGAAAATGTACGAATTACTCAAATGTTCCTAGCAAAGATTCCTCATTGTGGCCAGAAGAAGATAAGACTTAAAGATAAAATAGCATAAATAATATCATATCGTACAACCTTTCAACAAAATCAAACATCCTACAGGTACAAAATAATGTTTATTCTGTTCATACGAGATATGTTCGATGCATGTAAACTTCATAGTGAGAGTTCAGCCTGTTCAGGGATTATTCCTTTCTCAGTGGATGCATGCAGTCACCATGTGGTGTTCACTGTCAGTGATAAACTGATAATATAGAACGATAACGAAACAGTAGTTTGTCTATTCTTTCAGATAATTAATAACAGTGGTAAACAAGGGTGTTTATTGGGTCCGGTTTATTTGGTTTTCAACCGAATCGAAAATGTTTGGATTATATGGTTTAGTTTTTCGGTTTACATGAATTGGTTCGGTTGAGAATCAGTCTTTGGTCTAGTGGCAAATGTAATGTTCTCCGTGTAGGAGGTCGCAAGTTTGAAACCCAGAAGGGGCAATTTTTTTATATTAAATAGTTGGATGATTTGACTTCCAATTTTTACTCAAAAAATAAATTGGTTCGGATGAATTTTTGAATTAATTCGGTTTTTTATATTTGTTCTAGTTTATATTTTTTTTTTAAAAAAAAAAAACAAATTGACCGAATTCTATATGGTTCAAATCCATGTTTCGGTTTTTAGACTTAAAATGAAGAAAAGTTATGATTTGAATATATAGAAATTAACTCTGAAATGAAATCGAACAATATGTGTAATGTCAACAACTAATATATATTTTCATATTTATTTCTATTATTATTAAATGAGTAATTGAGTATGTTGAATTTTGAACTTTCAAAATTTAATATTTCTTATTTTAGTTAACTGAGAAATTAAAATTTGCTTTGATTATTTTTATTTAATTGTTATTCAAACAAGTTTAATTCAATTAATTTAATTATATTTTAAAACCAAATACAATTTTAATATGAATATTTTAATTCGGTTTTAATCAAATCAACCCAATGAACACCACTGTGATAAATGTACATAACTGCATGCACAAGGTCACAAGGAAACAATTAAACAATACAATCCAGATAACCTATCTCTCAATTTTTGTGATTAACTGGAGAGAATGGAATCAATATGAGCCGCAAATCAATTTTCTTCTCGCCGCAGCCAAGGAAAAAATTAATAACGTTTAAACAAACAAACAAACAAACAAAAGCATACTAATCATCAGATGACACGTAACAGCTACTTGTCTCAGTGGGGCCCACACCCAACTTCATCTCAGCGCTATAAATAACCAACCTCTCCACGGCATTCCCTCCCTTTTCTCCCTCCCTCCTCTCACCCCCCTCCTTCAAAAAAATTCCCCATTTTGCCCCTATGTTGTCTGATAATTCCTCTCCAGACCTTCCTTTCCTCCTGGACCCGGATTATACATCCGGACTCGGGTTCAGTGAGAACTCATTATCAGATCCAACTGAACTTGAACCAGTCCGACATGCTGAACCGTTATCTGTTGCTGAACAGAGACGGTTACGCCGCAAAATCTCAAACCGTGAATCTGCTCGCAGGTCCAGAGCTAGAAAGCAGCACCACTTAGAGGGTTTACGGGCCAAGGTTGCCCGGCTCCAAGCCGAGAAACAGAACCTGTCAAATCAGTTCAGAGCCATTTCGAGCCGGACTGAACTGGTCATGTGCCAGAATTTCAGGCTGCAAGCTGAGTCAATCCTGCTCAGACGACGACTAGCCGAGGCAAAACGGGTTCTAATCTTGCGTCAGCTCCAACGATTAGTTGTATCACCATGTAGCGGGTTTGGACCAGTATCGGGGTCTCTATTTGGATATGATCAGGCTCTTGCTTCATTGATTTCATAGCAAGAACTTAAAATTATGAATCAAATTAATGGAAAATTTTTGAACATGGACAAACAAAATCATGATCACTCTATATGTAAATATAGTACCGTTCCAGGATCGAAACACTGTTGTTTTTTTCTCTTTTGCACAGACTAGGTCCAACAAATATCGGGCTTTACGCATCTCTGGTCATGATGACAATATGTTTAACAGTCTGACTAAATTTATCGACTAATTTTCGCTCCGAATCAGTGCTACGTTGTACTGCCTCATACTAATTTTAATCACTTTTTGCATTGAAATTCAAGCACAATTGAAGTATTGCGTCTCATGGATCTTTTCCTGGTTAACATAATGCGTCTTATATATTGAATCAATCAACACTTACATTGAGATTTGTGCAATGCCTTACTAATTTGAGTGAATAATGTGATGAGAAGGCTGTTTTGGATAAGGAGCCGCTTCCTATTTTTCATACTAACTTATACCTGTTGAGTTTTGAGTGCTGGTGGTGTGGATATATAATGGGATAAGGTAGGATTTATTATGTAACTTTATCCCTCCCAACAAAACAAAGCTCCTTTTCTTAATCTTTTTTTATGTTACAACGAGTAATTATAAGTCTCTTACAATCTTGTGGATTGCACTCTGGTAAGAGCGAGAGTTGGAATCATAATATAACATTTTTAGCTTTGCTTTCTCTTGTTCAATTTTAACCAACACAGTGATGTTGAATATATACACTTTCACATTATTCAGGGTTCAAAAGAAAAATATTAATTTCCTGTTGTTTCAGTTGTCAGACATTTGTTGATTGAGTGTCATGGTTAATGGTCCCCATGTGGAAAGAAAGACATGCTTTTAATTCTTAATGGCGACTTTAACCTTTAGGTTTTTGGTGTTTAGTGGATTAGTGGAAGTATTATAATCTAATGTAACTGTCAGTGGTGGCAAAATTTGGTACAATGTATTGACTAAAGAAGGATGTCTTTATCAAGAGTGATAAAATAATTGTAACCGCAAATATGAACTTCAAGAGATTGTAGCAATAATTGTATTATTTGGACAATTTCTTCTCTAGAAAGTAAACAATAATGTTTTCTGTTCATTTCAACACGGAACAAAGCAGCAGCAGTAATTTTATCCACTTGTATTGATCTGCAAAATTGAATATTGGGCCGAATATTCTTTTCGGTTTATAAATTGGAATATTATGTTCTTGTTTTATTGTGAGCATAATTTGAAGCATTAACTAAAACATTAAAATTCGTTTCTCAAATTAATCTAAATTAAATATATCATAAAGAGTCCGGCTACGCTACTTATATAAGCATATCATAACATATGCTTATAAGTCAGCTATCTGTTTTCAAAGTCTAAACGACAAATCCAAACCATTCAACATGATCTTCATATTAAAATGCGCTTGAAGACCAAAATTTACATTTTTTTTTAGACTTTTTGCTGTTTGTTGAGAAGTTTTGAAAATGAAGATTTTTTTATAGAAATAATGCATTAAGATGCTCACAAAAACTTTCACTTTTTGACTGCTCGACTTAATACTAAATAAATTTTAAAATTTTATATGTATACGAAGCTCTCAAGAAGGAAATTGGTTTGAACGGCTTAAATTTGTCGTTAAACTTTGAAAACGGATAGCTGACTTATAAACATATGTCATGAGCAGCTTATATAAGTAGTATAGTCGGACTCTATTTTAAATTATAACACATAAACATTAATTAACATAAAATTAAAACTCTTTTCTTGTACTGCCTAGGAAACTTGTAAGATTACAGTACAAAGTCTTAATGAATCAATGATCTATGGGCTGTGATGTTGAAACTAAAATGAGTCCCAATTTATATACTTAAATGGAATGTAGATATTGACAGCGTTGTTTATGCTTTATACAAGTTACATATAATGGAGTAAAAAATAAAAAAAAATAGGATAAAGATTTTTTTCCCCCGGCTCCTATCCCCCATTCATCTCTCAATCATTAATTATCTAGAGAACCGCAACTTCAAGCACAAAAAAACAAAAGAAAATGTGTATCAATCATTAATTACGTGGGAGACCACTAATTAACTAGGGGGATTGCTTATATTTGAAAAAATTTACAACTGACGCGCATAAGTATTCATATATAATACATCAAGTATTCATATATAATACATTAAGTATTCATACCTAAGATATCAAGTATTTAAAAAAAACTAGACACATCACTCACCCATCTTTTACACGTTTTTAGAAGTGATTTTTTTTTCTCCGTTCACTCTAACCAATATTTCTAACAATCTATAAAGAATTTTGTGAATCTAAAATCATAAATGTCTTCTACGCAATTTTCTCTTTCAAATGAGATCCATGATGAAGTACTTTTGAGTTATCCGTCGCGCAAGTATTCATATCTCATAAAATTATTTATATCTCGTTGTGCAAGTATTCATACCACGTCGAACAAGTATTCATACCTAAGATACCTAAGATATCAAGTAAGAAATGATTTAGTGGTAATGAAATTTTAATCGGTAAAAAGTGAGTGAATGATGTGTCCAGTTTTTTATTTGTGAAATACTGATGAGGTATGAATACTTGCTCGAGGAGGTATAAATACTTGAATGACAAGGTATGAATACTTGCGCGACAGATAACTCGAAAGTATGTCATCATGGATCTCATTTGAAAGAGAAAATTACATAGAAGACGTTCGTGATTTTAGATTTGCAAAATTCCTCACAGATTGTCAGAAATATTGATTAGACTGAACGGAGAAAAAAAATCACCTCTAAAAACGTGTATAAGATGGGTAAGTGATATGTCCATTTTTTTTTTAAATACTTGATATCTTAGATATGAATACTTTATATATTATATATGAATACTTGATGTATTACATATGAATACTTGCAATCGCCGCGATAATGACGCGTTTTGTTTTGTCTTTTAGCGCTGAAATTTGTGGTCCCCTCTTAATTAGCGGTCAACAAAGACAGTTATTGACTGAAGGATGAATGGGAAATAGGAGTTGGGGAATAGTTAGTCGGTCCCAAAAAAATATGACCCGTGCAATGCAAGAAAGCAATTCAGGTAGATTGAGCGCATTGGCTTAGTTTGTGATTCCAACCGTCAAAACTAATAAATTTTAACATTTCAATTCAGCAATTAAGGGTATGTTTGGTTGCACTAAGAATAGCACTATTCTTAGAATAGCACTATTTTTAGAATAGCATTGCTATTCGGAACAAGAACAATCCAAACGAGAAATAAAGCTATTCGGAATAGGGAGAATAGGGCTATTCTCTATTCTTACAAAAACATGGAATAGCATTTGTTAGTTTCAATATTAATACTAATCTAATATTTAAACTAATATTATATTACATTTAATATTTAAATTAATATTATATATTATATTATATTTAATCTAATATTTTATTTAATACTAATCTAATATTTAAAATAATATTGTATTACATTTAATATTTAAATTAATATTATATTATATTTAATCTAATATTATATATATTATATTATATTTAATCTAATATTATATTATATTATATTTAATCTAATATTTATATTTAATCTAATATTTTATTTAATACTAATCTAATATTTAAAATAATATTATATTACATTTAATAATTAAATTAATATTATATTGTATTATATTTAAACTAATATTATATTACATTTAATCTAATATTTTATTTAATACTAATCTAATATTTAAAATAATATTATATTACATTTAATATTAAACTAATATTATATTACATTTAATCTAATATTTTATTTAATACTAATCTAATTTTTAAAATAATATTATATTACATTTAATATTTAAACTAATATTATATTACATTTAATATTTAAATTAATATTATATTGCATTTAATATTTAAAATAATACTATATTACATTTAATATTTAAACTAATATTATATTATATTTAATCTAATATTTTATTTAATACTAATCTAATTTTTAAAATAATATTATATTACATTTAATATTTAAACTAATATTATATTACATTTAATCTAATATTTTATTTAATATTAATCTAAGTTTTAAAATAATATTATATTACATTTAATATTTAAACTAATATTATATTACATTTAATATTTAAACTAATATTATATTACATTTAATATTTAAACTAATATTATATTACATTTAATCTAATATTTTATTTAATACTAATCTAATATTTAAATTAATATTATATTACATTTAACATGTAACCTAATATTATATTATATTTAATATCTAAACTAATATTATATTATATTTAATATAATATTTTATTTAATACTAATTAATATTTAAAATAAGATTATATTACATTTAATATTTAAATTAATATCATATTGTATTATATTTAATCTAACACATAAATTATTACTTTATTCATTTCCTCCAAACTCTATTCCAAATATGCAATCCAAACAATTTTTTCACTATTCCGAATAGCTTGAGTTAGCACTGTTCTTAAACAGTAGCTATTCTTATTTACTATTCTAAACAGTAGCTATTCTAGCTATTCTAGAGTTCATCCAAACGTACCCTCTTTCCCTTTCCTTTTCCAACAATCTCAATAACGCCAAATGTGCAATAAAATGCGTAGCTAGTAAGAAAACAATTGTACGATTTCTTAAGGCAAACAACACGATATGAGAATTATGATTATGTCAAGTATCTGATTCTATCAGGTTAAATTCGGATCGTTCATTATAAGTTTACACGATTCTTAAAGTGAACATCAAATATTTTAAATAGACCTGATTTTCTTACATCTCGCTAGGATTTCATTATATGGGGATATGCACTCACGATACGATAAGGGGCGGACCCATAAAGGTCCAGGGGTAGGCAAGTGCCTACCCTTGGATTTAAATATTTTTTTTAGGCCCAGTGTATTTTTATTCCTGTGCCTACCCCTAGTCCAGAATAACAGATTTGCTGCTCTAATTTATTCATTGGCTCAGTCCGTTGCTTTGATTAATTCATTATGCCTACCCCTGATCAAATTTCTGGGTCCGCCCCTAAATACGATATGTACTAATTTGTAAGGAACAGTTTGATTTTAACCTAAAGGATGATATACACCCGGTGATCTAAACTCTATCGAACCATCGGCTGGTTTATCATTATTTTTTCTTCTTCTCAAACCAGTTTACTACACAAACTCGTATAACCATGTAGCATGTATTTGATACCATAAAAATGGCCTAAAATTGTGATTCTATAGTGGATCTTATCAGGAGCGGAGGCATTTTTCTAAAATGTATTCGTTAAACGACGAGCCCGATTTGAAGCAGAGGCCCAAGTCCAAATTTACTTTATAGCCTGTTAATATTGTGCAATAATAATTCAGCTATTAAATCCATGTTCGCAAAAAGAACGAGGTCATAAGATAAATAGGCAGAGTTGTTAGGACTGATTTGATGAGTATCAATCTACCACCTCTGACAACAGTTTGCATTTGTAACCCATTAATTTTGAGCAATAATAATAGATTATCAAATCCAGTGGCAATTTAATACAGAATACAACACAGAGCACAATCAAAAGAGCATACCAAAACAGACCGAAATGAAATTATTCAAGCGCATGCTCATCCTTGAGTGCGGTGTTGTGAATTTATAAGGAGATATTTTGGTATAAATTTCATCCACAAACTGATCGAAATCTTGAAATAACTACAGTTATTGGACGGTGCACTGAAAATGCGTTGTACTGAACAGCACTGAGAAATAAAAAATAAAAAGGAAAACGACAAAGGCGGTCTCTAGCATTTGCTTTTGTTGAAAAAAAAAGAGAGCAGAACATACCAACTTGCATTTTACTTCTTTTTTAAGTAAAAATAAAGATCCTGTCCTTAAAAGGTTTCTAAGAGAAACCTGGGTACAAGTTGACAAAGAATTCAACACAGTTGAATTATGAAGTAGCAAAAATAAAAATAAGGAAATTGAAAGAAAATGATAACTTAAAACTCTTCTAAACTTGCATATATTTCTTTTCTTTTTTTTGTTAGAACAAATGTCAAGAAAAATTCGGACATTAACAAAAATAAATTACTTAAATAAATGAAAAATATATTATAAAACAGTGAAATCCCCACGGTAGTGTTCGGCAAATTGGGTAGGATTAAATTTTAAGCTCTACTAAGAAAGAGATATTCGGCAACAAAAAGTTAAGAAAGTGCATGCTTAGCTTTCTTAAAGAGTCTTAAGTCCTCAAGTCATGTAGAATGATTCCTTAAAAATGTGAACAAGCTTAAAAATGTGAGCAAAAAAAGTCTTAAAAGGTGGTTTTAAAATTTACAAAGAAATAAGTGTTT